>CAODLS012732423.1:0-10084 GCA_948243855.1 Flueggea neowawraea
GGAAGCCTTCCAAAGTGCCCTATTGTAGTCGCCAGCATCACGGAGATCATTTAACAGTTCAATTGCCCTCTCAATAACAGACAATAAAATAAGGGAAGCCCCATTTCCAGCTGATCTTCCAAGGGAGCGAAGTGGGGGCTGCTCTGAGGAGCAAACAACTGCTGCCAGACAAGCACCCAGTGAGCCAAGATCCATGCAGCATACACATAATGACACAACCCTTGCAAGGTTTTTAGTACTCTCCGCTGATTCAAGATCAGCAGGTAGAGCACCGAACAAAAATCTTAAATGACGAAAAATAGCCATGCATACAACTCGCATCAGGTCACCACCTGGGAAAAGAAGCTGAAGGTACCTTGCGAGGAGCTTCCGTCCCTTGGGTAGAGATACCAACCTTAAGAACACGATATCATCCTTTGGGGAAAGCCCAACTGTATGCCCATTCTTACCAAAAGGATCAACCAACTGAAGAGATGTAGCAAGCCCTTCTAGCAAGACCTGCCTCCTGCATCTCAGCTGGCTTCCTCCATCCTGTAGCTGATTGAATTCTAGGAAACGGTCAATATCATCTACATCAAGAAGAACACAGATACTACCTTCGACTGTCACTCTAGCCGCCAGCATTGGCTCCTGTTCTAGTGGCTTCTCCGATATTTTTTGCTCAGAACTGCCACTAACAGATGCATTTGGAGTATCAACTTCGTAAAGAGGGCGAGGCCTACGAATTGAAGGTAAGGGAACTCTTCCAAGAGCATCAACCTGATGAGAAGCCTGAGCTTCGTTATGTGCACGAGATCGGGAAGGAAGTTCCTTGAGGTTTGTTGGACAGAAACGATGCTTGAGCTTTGCCGCAGCTGACTTCTTTGCAAGACTAGCCTGGCGATAATAATCATCCACATATGGGTCATTATTATGTGTCGCCGCAAGCTGCATTTTGAGGATACTCTCAATTTCATCAGCTGTCATATATTTGGATCTGAACTGGGACCAGCCACTACTAATATTCTGGATATTAGAATCAGAGCTGTGCTGAGAATGACGCAGATTTTGTCTACCTTTTTTAGCTGATTTTGGCCTTAGGTCTCTTAAATCGGCCAGACCAAATATGGCATCAAATTTTTTCATCATTGGTAAGGATGGTGAAAGATGGGGAGTAAATAGTTGAGACTGCATTCCAGGTAAATGACCCGAGGATGACCGGACTGGATGGTGGAGCCTATGCAGCTGTGACATTTGCTGTACCAGCTGTTGAGGCATTAACCCATTCTGATGAGATATTTGACGTTGCAGCATATTATTCAAATGATTCTGATGATCTCGAGGATAGAAATCTGAATGGTTAAGCCATTGGTTTTGAACCCAACCATCAGCAAATAGACCCGAAGCAGATTGTGACATAGTTCCACCATAATGTGCTGATCCCTGACATAAGCCAGTCAACTGAAGTTGAGAATTAGAGAAAGGAGAGATGTTTGACGTAGGTAGTTCCATCAGCGATCCACCAGTTAGATATTCCATAACGCCATAATTCGGTGAAGCCTGCAGAGTTCGTCTTCCCGGAGGAGGATAAGACGTGTAAGAAGATTGTGGCACAATAATAGGTTCACTTGCATAGTGTTGGAGGGGACGCTGCTGCTGCCGCTGTTCAGGGTAAGAAGATGTTCTATACAATGGGTTTGATTCCACAAAGCAAGATGAAGAATATGTCTGCGATGACCATCTTTTTCCATCCCGAATGCCATGATCATCGAGGAAATTCTGATCAAACGAAGTAGGCATATCCTCTGCAGCAGTTGAACCTGAAAGAAAATGCCCAACTTGAGCTTTCTCCCATTGTTGAATCCTTTATGCAAGAAACTAGGCTTGGGATATCTATTTTATGATTAACTGAACATCCACAATACTCTTACACAATAAATTTGAGAGAATTGCAATAAACCAACACAAAAAGGTCACAGGCCACCATCGTTGAAAACATAGTCAATAATGTGTATTCTATACTCTATTGAAAATGCAATTGTAGAATAAAGCCAATCGCATCATATAAAATAAAATAATTAGTTTGGAAAGAACAGAATTAAGAGGTGGAGAGACTATTTCTAGATGAATCAAATAATTTGTAGAAAACAAAAATCTGTCAAATGCCAGTCATCTAAATCCATGCTCCTGAAACAGCACTCATGGAAATCCAGAATAGAATCAAATAAAAATTTAAAAAAATCAATTTATAAAAGACCATCCCTCAACCAAACCCAGTCAAACCAGAAGTTCATCATAGCAGAATTCAGCACAAACTGAAAAATCATGAATCTTTCATAATATAAAAAATTTTGCTGCTTTTGTGCACAAAGTTAAACATTGAATAAAATAAAGCAAATCAACCAATTCTAAACTCACTTCTGGTTCTCCTATCACCAATGACTCCGGCATTTCTTGGTCCACTAACAGTCTTATTCAACTGCAATAACATTAGCAATCAAAGATTCAGAGTTAGAAACCACATTAGTATCTTATGTTAGAAAAACTTCCAACACATTATAAATCATGGGCATACTAAAAAATATGGAAAAAGGACTAACAAAAATCTTTCTATTTCTCCTTTGAATCACTCATATATATCCAATGAATTTCATTTCACACCGGAACTCTTCTAGGAGAAGTTTGAATCCGTTCCATTCGGATATTGATCAGTCTTGGTTTGACATGGTTTATGCGTTACTGGTTCCCAGAAGAGTTAATATCATACTTCATTTCAGACCTCTAAACAATTTCAATTATTCTACCCTATTTTCCTGTACATTTACTGATATTCAAAAGGCAATTTGGTTTAGAAAGAGAACCTATGCAAAAGAGAAATTACAGAAACCAGGTATCATAAGTTTATATAGTATTTGATGACTTCTAGCTAATCACAGATTTATTTTATGCCAAAACAATGGTAGAATATTAAATATCGTGCAACTAGAAATCTAACAAATAAAAATATGAAGAGCAATTGATAATTATCATTCAGAACTGAACTGTTCTTTTTCACAGAAAAAAAAAAGAAAACAAATGAAGAAAAAAATCAAAACATATTATTACAACTTGGTTAACACGACATTCATCTCTCACTTTTTATTCCCTTAGGATTAAATGGGAAAAAAACACATTTAAGAACTTAATATTGTGAAAAGAATTAATGCGTAAATATGCTTAGAATAAACTCCCTACTCCGGCTAGCTAACAATACAAATAACATCCAAAAACATGCACTCTCAGCCATATACAAAAGGTTTCATTTTCAAAACTTATAGGCCACCGAAAGAAACAAAGTGGTGGCGACCCACATAAAAAGACACCCTGCAAACAAATTTTCAGCATGTTAAGAACGTATCAGACAGTCAAAAACCTTCTGGGCCTGTTTAGTTGTAGAAAACATTTTCTGTGTTCTTTTTTCTAGTATTCTTTTCTTTTCCTTAGTTTTCTAGTCTTTTGTTTTCTAAATGGAAAATTAGAAAATAGAAGACTCTGTTTAGTTGTACAAAAAAATTTTGTTTTCTTTGTTTCATAATTATAAAATAAATTATGTTAAGATACTAGAACACTTCGAAAGGTAGTCATACGTATTCATATATTAAATAATCATTGAATATGGCATTTCAAAAATTGAATATGAATGTAATTAGTGTTGAAACACTATTTTTGAATTTAAAAAATCAATGTGATTGTCAATGTCATTAGTAGTCATGTGAAAAAAAAAAGATATGCAAAACTAAGTATAATTATGAAGCAGCAAACTAATCAAATTATAGATATAAAACTTACTATTTGATTTATATAATAATTGCATTAAGAACAACAGATAGAAAATGGAAAAAATGGAAGGCAACATGTTGACTTTAGGAAAGGGGCAGCATAGTTAGCATTGGAAAAACATGTTGCATGCTTTTGCATTTTAACAGTGGAAGAAAACATTGTCAGTGTGTTCTCCAATTGATTGTATAATTTTGGAGAACTGTAAAAACAAGTTTTCAATTTTCTAAATCGGCAAACATTACAACTAAACATGAATTCTATTTTTTTCAGTTTTCTAGGAGCAATTTTCTTGAAAACTGAACTTCTTTAACTTTTCTACAACTAAACAGGGCCTTTGGTTTCTCACTTCTTTAACTCTTCACAATATCCAAATCATTCATCCTCAACTGTACTGGAGCAACTAAGTACTAACCATGATAAAGGATGCATAATCCTGCACTACATAGCATATTAATGTGATGTCAGCAACCTTGCCCTACACGCCTCCTACAAATTATACTGAATTTGCAGTGTATTCACCATTGCTTCAACATGACCTTTCATAACAAATTTCACTTAACTATTACCGCTTATAAACAGTAGTTGCCAAGACACTGATTCATTAGAGCGTCCACAAAGACAATGAAGCAGTATTGGCCATGCTCTAGCCTTCAAGTGACGCCAAATAAAAGTATCACTAATTATAGAACTGCTGAATTTGATTCTGATTGACAAATCATAGAAGAAGTGATTTTTGTTTTAGGGACTTCATGCCTACTTCAAGATATAATTACAAGATATCCTCAACCCCCGCCACAGCCCCAAAAAAACCTATTGAGCCAAAGAAGAGTCAATCATAAATGATATTGCTAATATTTTCATGCTCCACAATAACCGTCATAAAAAGTTGTTGCCTTGATCTCAAGCAGTAGTTATCAAGCTCGTGCCGACAAAGACAGTAATGATAGAGCTATAAGTATCATACCAGAACTAATGAATTAACTCTGATACAGAATAATATAAGTCAATTCCTGGGATAATATTCCTAAATTAGTTTTTTAGATAACTCTGTGCTCTCATCGAGCACAAAGAAAAGCAACGGTAATATTTCTGAACCAGTCCTGACATCTCAAAAAGCTTTATAACTTTCTAGATCTTTTGCCCACCATCAGGGAAGCCAATTAGGGCTGTTTACACAAACAGACTTCTAGTTTTTCCATTAACAACTAATTTCTACTTTTTCATGAAACTTTAACAGCAATCACTTGTTTGTTCCACTTATGCACTTGAGGCTTTTTACATTTCTAATTGCAACTAATATACATAAACCAGAAGATCCTTGTACATTAGATGCATAAAAATTAAAAATGCAGAGCAACTGTTCATACAATCAGCAATGCCATTTTATTTCTTCTGTTTAACAAAACTAAGCTATAGAGGAGACATATCCGATTGCTGTAACAAAGATGCTGACGACAATCAATGAGTATGTAGCACATGCTTTCTGAAAATCTTTGTAGAATCCTCAACACATCAATAAGTTGCAGATTAACTAACCTTTGCAAAAGTACTATTAAGATCATCTATGTCAGATAAGGATCTCCAAACCACGGCCTGGAAAATGAAAAAAGAAAAGTTAAATAACATGCCGCGAACCAAAACTGACAATTAAAATGGTGCTGTCAAATAAAAAGGAGGGATTCATACGAACAATCCAAATTAAAGAGAAGATGCATTAGTATGATAACCACAAGCAAATAAGAAATTTAAAGTTCCACTTCGTTCTAAATCTAAAATCCATTCAAGTTGAAAATATTAGCTATAATATAAACACAAAAACAACGAATGGGAAAGACAAGAAATTCCTACGTCAAAGATCATAAACTAGACTGTCCTCATTGCAGGCTGAAACTAAAACCCCAACCTCCAACTTCCTGCATAACTAAGGTGGAAAAGAACATGGAACTTAATGCATAATTGATCCACAGTAAACAAAAATTCATAATGTGATATGCTTGTTAATTGCTACTACATCACCAATCACTGAAACTTAAAGATCCACAGTTTCTAAATAACCAAAGAAAGAGAACAAGAAATTGATGAGCAATTAAAGCAAAGGAAAATGCAAAACAATTCTCAGAATTCAAGCAAATATCTTACATAGACTTCTTTTAACAGTATGAACTTTCTCTGCGAAGATACCGAAAATGGGAAAACAACAAAAGAAAAACTAAAACAACAAAAGCCAACACATGCACATGCATCAGATTGGACTCACCAACACCCAATTATCTAGAAAATTCCCACATAATAATCTATGCAAGCTATAAAAAATGCATGGAAGAGATTAAGGAACAGATAACAAAGAGAGTATCAAAAAAAAAGAGGTTAAAAGAAGTACAACCTCTTGTCTACGGAGAAATTCCTCTTCCTCCAATCCCGCCACAGATGACCCCGCCTCTTCATCCTCCAAACCCCCTAACTCCACTTCTTCAACGAGTTCCTTACCGAAAAATGCATATAGAGAAGCATCAAACAGAGCATCTCCTGTACCACCAAAGAAACGAAGTCAGAAAATCTTACCCCACTATAAAGAATCTCCTCAAAAGCCACACAAGAAAGCTCAATATCAGAAAAAGAACATCCAATACACATCCAGAGAAACAAGTTTCACCTTTCAAGACAAAACAAGTGATAAATACACACGTGGAGACACTTAATTCATAAGTTCTAGTGCACCATTCATAAAGATCTCAAAGAAAAGATCCTTTAATTGAAAAAGAATTCTAAAAAAGCTACCACAAATTAAGATTAAAAGTTCGCTGAAAACGAAGAGCAACCATTTCAAGTCACCACAAAACACACGAACTGAACGAAAATTGGACATTACAACAGATGAGAAATGAAAGATAGAGAAGATACCAGTATGACTACTGCCGAACATGTTGCTAAAATCTTCCATCCTGGGAGGCTTTCTAACACTACCCCCACAATCAATGCCCTCCATCTTGAATAATGCTATAAACTAGTTTCTTTACTTACTTTTGATAGAGATTAAGCACCTATGCCTGTTCTAAGCGAAGAAAACCCATTGCACCTAAGCTTCTAGGGTTTCCGATGAGATCTCTACAGCAATTTTATTCGGCTTTTGTGTTATTAGAGAGAGAAGGGGCGGAAGGTATAACGATGGAAAAAAGTTTTACTAGAGAGAGAAGAGAGGGTATTACGAAGGAAGATTATGGTCAGCCCACATTAAAAGTATACTGACTGCAATCCTCAAAATTGTAGTCCTTCCTTTCATCCGATCGGGCAAACTAGCCCTACCATTTTTTTTTTTTGGAAAATTACACTTTTAATGGACGCATGGAGTAATATCTCAAAAACCAGCTTTTCAAACTAATATCTTGCCTTATTGAAAATACTCCTTTTATTAAGAAAGTTGATGATGATATACTTCTTTTTCGAATATATATAGATGATATTTTATTTGGTGTTATTAACCCTTATATGTATAAGAAAATTAGCAATCTTATAAAGAGAAAATTTGAAATAAGCATGACGGGAGAATTTACTTTCTTTCTTGGATTTCAAATTAGACAATGTGAAGATGGAATCTTCGTTCATCAAACTGAATACACTAAGGAGTTACTAAACAAGTTCAAGATGCAAGATTGTACACCAATGACTACTATAATACCATCGACTTCAAAGCTTGATAAAGATGAGAAAGGAAAACTCATTGATCAAAGATTTTATAGAGATATAACTGATTCCCTACTTTATTTAAACTCTTTTAGACCAAATATAATGTTTGTTGCATATTATGTGCTAGATTTCAAGCATGTCCAAAAGAATTTTATTTAGTTGCTTGCAAAAGGATTTTTAAATTTCTTAATGATACTATAGGTTTAAGCTTGTGGTACCCATCATGTATTGATTTTGATTTGGTTGTATATAGTGATGCGGATTAAGCCGGTTCTAAAATTGATAGAAAGAGTACATCTGATTCATGTCATTACTTACGATCATGTTTGATCTCTTAGCTTGTAAGAAACAAACTAATGTTGCAACTCTCACAACGGAAACTAAATATGTAGCCATTAGAAGTTCTTGCGCTCAAATTTTATGGATCAAAAATCAATCGCTAGATTATGGTTTTAAGATAAAAGATGTGTCTATCTATTGTGTTAATACTAGTACCATCATTCTTAGTGAAAATCCTACTTTGCATAGTAGAACAAAATATATAGAAATTAGACATTATTTCATACAATATCATGTGTAAAAAGTGATATTTATATGCAATTTATGCACACTAATGATCAATTGAGTGATATTTTTTAGAAAACCCCTTGTTGAAGCAATTTTTAATTCAATCCGTCTTAGATTGGGTTTGTGTAATATTAATAATATCTGATTGTGCTTATATGTTATATTTGTTACATACATGAGTACATTTGAGCATAAATATAGCAAAATGGTCCAAGGACTCAAATGGTGCGATTTGGAATTTGGTTGTGTAGATTGGAAATGGTCAAATTCAGCTGATGGTGTTTCTGCACTTAGTGTTGCATACGTACGTAGTTGGTAACGTGCGCAATCTAGGTTGAAGTTTGGTTATTATTTAGTACTAGCACAATACTCGTGCTACGCACGGTAAATTACAATATTATTATTTAAATTAATAAATAATATTTTTTTGTTTCAAAAATATTTTTAAAATTAATACTTCAATGAGAAATATCAAAATATTAGCAAACCCGGAGAAACTATAACTATTAAATATTTAAAATTATTATGAAATTTTATCTTTCATGAATTAAATATATTATTTCTTTTTCCTAAAGAAGTATATATAGGCATGGCCAAAGTGAATCGGAACCACGAAACAAGATCGGAACCGGACCGGTCAAAACTGGACCGAAACTGTGAACTGCACAGTAAAAATCGACGATTCACTGGCTGGTTCTAGTTCAGGGGTAGTGAAAACCGTTGAAACGTTAGTTAACCGGTAGCTTGAACCGCCAATCGCTGCTCTAACCGGCGGTTCCACCGTTATAAACTAGCAATTTTAACCAAAACCAATGGTTTAACCTTCTAAAACCAGTGGTTCTAACCAAAACTAGTTATTCAACCTGCCAAAACTAGCAGTTAACCTCCTAAACTAGCGGTTTTAACCCTTTTAAACTAGCGTTTTTAACCAAAATTAGTTGTTCTAATATTATTTAAAAAAAATTAAAAAAATCATTTTGAATCGGATCAAACCGAAACCGAAACTGCCTCTGGGTGGTTTGGTTCCAGTTCAGATGGTTCTTGAACTTCAACCACCGGTTTATGAACCGTGGTCATGTCTAAGTATATAGATTCATTAAAATACAAGATTTAATTCATATATTATAATATTAATCAAGTGAACGCATATACATGCGTTGAATTAAGCCAATATAGCTAATATCATCATAATTTGATCGAAAGTATCAAATCACCATTAATTTCTATATCTAATACTCCATTTTCAAAAAGTCTAATATGTTGACATTTTGCTAATCCATTCTAAATCACCTGCTAACTACAAATTTATATATCAAATTTATGAACCAAATTTTTCATCATAGCGTTAAATTTATATAACTATGTGGAATAATATAAATTGATTTAAATGTATATATTGATACATATACTAATTTTTTTGTCATGTAATTATTGATTTTAGAAATTTTTTATAATTATATTACAAAAAGGAAAAAAAAGAAGATATTTAGAAAAATTGGCGCACATCAATCAATTAAAACATTACTCGACCAAACATTGCAAAAATTATAAAATATTATATATATATATATATATATATATATATATATATATATATATTGAAGTAGCTATTTTCTTTAAAAAATTAAGAAATAACACAATTATACTACTTGTCAATCAATTAAGAAGCCACTTATTACAACTTTGAGAAAACTCTTTAACTATTATATATATATATATTAATTGATGTGTTGCATACGTAGAAAAAAGTATCGCATACACTATATGGGTTTAAGAAAGAAGAACTTACAGATGTAATGATTTGGCCACGTGTCAGGTTTTGGCTTTTGAATTATCACAACTTTAGTTTTCCTTGGCTTTTATACTGTCTCAATGTCACGACCATGACCAAAATCACATATACATGAGCATGCATTGCATACAATATAGATTGATCTGAAGTTGCATACGTTGTCCATATGGTTAGAAAATAATTTACAATAATTTTGAGAGTAATAAAAGATTTATCGGTAGGACAATCAGGGTTCAAAAGTTA
>CAODLS012733628.1:0-12169 GCA_948243855.1 Flueggea neowawraea
CCAATTAACCTTGCAATATTCACATCTGTAGTCTGATAAAAATCGAGTTCCCCGTGCAGTTCTGGGACAACAGCAAGCTCTTCACTGACAGAATCCTGTCAGTTTTGGAGAAAACTGAATCAAATCACTAGACTACTTACATTTTGCTTTAGCACTACATTTTAAAAACTGAATACACAATAAGTCAGTCCAAATTGGACAGTTCAAGTTGATAAAATCTACAGGTAATACGTTGAATGTGCAATATTCAGAATTCTGTTACTGACTTTAGCAAAAAGTAAATATTGGTATGGCTATTATAAAGATAAGCAACAAAAAAGGAGGACCATTTACCTCTAAACTGTTGACTGTTGAGAAATGAAAACGCCAAGTTTGGTAGAATAGACAATAAATATTCAATCTCCACTTCTCCTATAGTTTGAACATGAGGGTTCATTTTAAGCTCCATCCAAAATACAATAACATTCCTGCATTGCAAGAAAACCAACCATTAAGAACATCAAAGAAATCATCAAACAACCAAGAAACACCATTTTTGATCCACTGGTACTCAGGTTCGTCCTCAGGGGCCGCCATTAAGGGTTGAAATTGTTACCATAGAATACAAAAATGTAGAATGTTCCACCCACCTTTTCCTTGCCTCAGAAGAACCATAAACAACCTTCTTAGCCCCGCGGATGAACAGAATCACAGAGCGTACACTTGAATCGTGTACTTCCTTGCTAGCTCATATTCAACACTGCAATCAACTTTTGTTATCACAGCCTCATTATTCTGCAACATGGTAGTAGCGGCCATGTATTATGGTTCGAGTTGTTGACTCCAATAACACCATGAAGCATAGAAGTTAAACATCACATACCGGTGCGAAGTAATAAACTCAGTGAAGTTATGTCTAGTCAAGACCGCCACAACCTTCTCGTCCATAGGTTCCTGGGGCTCAATGTACTCTTCCTCTATAACATCTACTTCTGCTCCACAAACACTTACTATATCCTCAGGATCACTTACTTCATCATATACAACAGAGTCATAACTGGTGACAAAGTTGGCATCAACAACATTATCAGAGGCGTTGACTTGAAAGAAAGGTAGAGCTTTTGAGAGAAGTGATAAAGAAATGGGAGAGTAAGGAGTGAAAAAAATGAAAGTGAAGAGAAGAAGGATTGAAGAGAAGAAGAAGATAAGTTTCTTTGCAGTTGATGACATTTTCTTGGTTTTGGTTTTGTGTGAGAAATGCAAGATGATGTCTCCATCTTGAAGTGAATTTTCTTTCCTCGTACAAATTAGCACCTAGAATCACTCCTCTGCCACCCCCTGAAGAGCCTCAAGTCCTGCAACAACGAACCGAGTCCAACCCGGACTTGTCTCCACTAGCTAGCTTTCCATCCACTCCTAACAACACACCACCCTGCACCTTTCCTGTGTTTTTCAGTGATTGCATTTGTCCATCACCAACGCAATTACCATTCTTTGGTTCACTTGTTGTTAGCCTTCCTAGATCAACCTGGTCAATCTTTTTCTGTTCCTAATATTCACTCAGGATATACCAAGCATCAAGTTTTTTGAACATCTCGTTATGCATCCTAATCTTCAAAGAACCATTACCTTCAACACTCAGCTTCTCACCATCTCTCAATTTCACATTGCCTCTCCATTCTCTAAAAGAATTAAACAGTTTCCTAGAAAATGTCATGTGATAAACTGCTCTAGTGTCAATAACCCAGTTATCTTCAGATCTAGATGTAGTAACTGTCAAAATTTCACTGCTTTCTCCCTCATCATAATTATTCAAAAATTCCACAAAATCATTCTGAACTACTGTGACCCTTGATTCCTTATTGTTTCCTCTATGTGGACAATTTCTTTTCATGTGTTCAATCTCTTTACAGTGATAACACCTCAACCCATGTTTCTTTCTCATTCCATTGCCCCTACTCACAGTTAACCCGGACTCCACACTATCTCCACCTGAACTAGAAGTTAACATCTTCAGTTCTTTAGACAACAGAGCATCCTTAACATCATTAATCGAGATTTCATCTCTACCATATATTATAGTATCAACAAAACTCTCATACGAGTCAGACGACGAATATAACAGAAACATAGCTTGATCCTCTTCCTCGAGTTTAACACCAACACCTTTCAAATCTAATACAATCCTATTAAATTTATCAAGATGTTTTGTTACCTTCATCCCTTCGGCATCTTCAAGGTATGCAACCGTCTTTTCTGATAAAGCTTCGACAGAAACTTCTTCTAATACCTACTGTAAAATCCCGCCCATTTCATTAGTGTTTGATGGTGATTAATGAAGTTTTGAAGTGATTAGAGTTGATTAATTAAGTGAAAATTGGAGAATAATTGAAAATAAAAAAAATTGGATTACAAAGGAAGGGAGGTGACTGGTCATTTTTGTGTGTGAAGCATGTGACATGTCGTTTGGGTCCCTTAGAGCTATCATCCATTCCACTGTGCAACACTTTCACCGTGAAAACAATGTGTTTTCTTCTATGCTTTCAAGTCAAAACCGCCCATGCCATTACCCAACCACTCTACTTTTCTCTTAATTTTAAGCCGATTTCCAACGCCCATGTCAATTATTTTTCTTCTCTTTCTTCATTATTTCATCACTCCAGATTACTGATGTTGGCTAAATTTACATATTAATTCAAGCAAGAATACATCTATTTTCATCCTATAATCCATTCTTTTGTGGTGAAAGTCCTATAATGTTTATAATGCTTGTAGGATGAGATAAATTGAAGAAAATAAGTTGGGAATGATAGAAAATTTATTCAAAATGGAAAGACCCTAAGTAAACTCATGAAAACATGAAGAAATTGAAAGAAAAGAGGAGCAAAGAAGTGTCACGGTCGTGATGACCAAGTGTCACGGCCGTGACAAGCAAAAACGTGAAGAAAAGATGTGGAAAAAGAAGACATAGCCGTGGAATGGAAAGACACAGCCGTGCCCTATTACACGGACAGAAGACACAACTGTGTCTTTCAAACCTTGGTCGTGTCTCACAATTTCAACACCAATTCAGACAGAAATGTGTCACGGCCGTGACACGCTTCAGATGGCCAAAAATTAGCTCCAAATGAAGACAAATCAAATAGGGACCAAAGCATATTCAATGGGCATCTTTTAGAGAATATTCCTAGAGTTTGTGGGGGACTAAAATGACTATAAATACTGCTCTTCCACATCATTTTGAAAAAAACATTGGACATTCAAACATTGAAGGAAGAGAATCACTTCTTCATCAATTTCCAAGGAGATTCTAGCATTGAAGAGGAAATAAGAAGAGGATTTGAAGAGGGCTTTTGTCATCCATTGAGAGAAGCTTATTCATTCCTTTCTATTTCCTTTTTCTTTGTTTAGAAATTATGTTTAGGCTTTACATTTCTTGTTTTAAGCTTTATTTTACAAACATGTTAGCTTAAACCCTTGTTAGGGTATTAGAGATATAAATTTTGGATTGAGGTTGTTTTAATGAATGATTTATGTTATGGGTTTTGTGCTTTTAATGTTATATTTGTTGTTTTGATGCTTTAATTGCTAAATCTATTGATGGTGATGATTGTATGACTTGCTATTGATTGAATAATGTTGTACTTAGTTACCACAATATTGTTTTGAACAAGCTCAAGTGATGAATAAAAAGAATAAGCTTGGTTTAGGTCTCTTGCATATAACTTGTATGGTTTTATGATAGGAATATACCTATGCCTACAAGGTACTCGATAAAATTCCTTTATGATCATAATGTGCCTAATTTGGTTAGATGAGGCTGAAAGGACCCACCTAGTAAGTATAGGCACTACTTGAGTGACCTTAAGAAAGGCATTGGGTGATTTATTTAGAGAGAACACTCACACCCATTTTGTTAAAACCCAATTTTCATTCATTTGGCAAATAAATCCTTAGTTTCATCTTGAAAGCCCTAACGTTTTCTCTTCATTGATTTACTTATCTTTAATTTCTTGCTTGCTTTTGTTTTGAAAACCCCAAAAACAAATCACTTGATGTTTACTTTTGCTTTTATCTTCTTTGTTGACCATAATTAGACACATTCTCTGTGTAGATGATACCCGAGGAATACTCCTTAAGTTTTTATTACTACAATCGATTCTAGTGCACTTGTTAGAAGCCGATCAATTACTCTTCAGTTTTCTCTTCACTCCTCCCTGCCTCTCGTCCATTTTCTTCTTCAAACCAAGGTAAGAATTTGGCTAATTAAGTTGTTTTTCTTTCATTATTTGTTGAGTTCATACCTGTTGAATGTTTCTGGGTTGTAAGGGACTGTAATTATTCTTATATTATTTATGAATTTCACCATTTGGTTAGATATTTCACAAAATTTCTCGTGGACAATTTTAAAGATTAAAGACCCAATTTTATTAAATTATAATAAAAATTTATATAATTCTCGATTTGTGCATTTTATAATTGTAAGATAGTTTATCTAATGTTTGATTTCATTTTTTATGATACTTGTATAGATACCTGCACATCACACGATATTACGAGATAAATTCTTTCATGAATTGTCGATTTTCATTTGAATTTAGTCATTTTGAATTTATTAATTCTATATGCCTGAATTTAAGATCATTGTTTAATTTTATAATTATTAAAACATAATTTGACAAAAGATTTTATCATATATTCAAGATTAATTATTATAATCACTTATTTGCGACTCCAATGAGACAAATTGATATATTTGTGGTGGATATGATATGTGTAGAAGAAAAAAAGAAAAGATCGAACCAATTAAAAAGCCTTTCTATCTTCAGTGTGAATATTAAAATGAATTTAATTATAATATATGGTAAACTCTATCAATTTTTTTTTTCACATATTGCCTTTAACATGCTTTTGAATGCTAAACAATTATAAAATTAATCTTCTTATTGTTACATTAATAGGCTTTTGAGGGGAAAATAGTATTTCAGAAATAACATTTTCAGATGTGAGAAAATCTTACAAAAACGGTTGCATCTCTTAATTGGTTTAACTATCAATATTTGTTTGAGTCTACTTTCATTACAACAACTAAATTAAGGCAAAGCGAACAAAAAATCAAAATCTAACACATGGAGTTCATGTTCCGTCAATTTGTTAGAATGCAACCCCAAAGTCAGTCATCTGAACTCTAAAGCTTAATAAACATGAAAAGTTTCACATAAATGCCTCACATAATGATTCCTCCAGAAATAGTGAAAAGCTCCGAAGGAAGTTATGTAGTTCTACCAAAGGATGCTATGTATATATATATATTTGAAAATTACAGAGAGGTATTCATTCTAACGACGAAATTTCGATACATTAAAACATTAGGCATAAATTTATAAAAATATTTATCACGTCACATCTCCAAAAAGTAATATATATATATTCCTTTTTAATCAACATAGGCTTTTTCCGTCAAAAAAACATCATAGACTCTTTTTTTTATTGTCATTAAAGAAGAATTTCGACAAACTTAGGGTCTGGTTGATAAAGTTTAAAATTAAGTGTTGAAAAATTAAATGCTGAACTTCAAAAAAAATCAAATGCTGAATTTTAAATACTGAATACTGAAATTGTTGAATCTATTTATAAAAACTGTTTGATACATAAACGTAAGAAGAGTTTTTTCCAGATGCATAAACGTTAAAACAGAGAAAGATAAATTATAGAATATTAAGTTAAAACTTTTATCTTACCCTATTAAGTGGTTTTTAACTTAATTGGATAAAATTAAATCATTATCTAGCAGTAGTTATCAAACACACTTAAAACACTTTAAGTGCTGAATTTTTTAAATTAAGTGCTGAAGACAATTATAAAAAATGGGCTTAATTACAAGCGGGTTTATAACTTTATAATAGTTTAAATATGGGATAATTACCCCCTCCACTATATTTACTATTTTAATTATTTCTGCACTACAATTGTTTTATCATTATGTTAACGACGGACCTCCTTAACTTTTTTGACAGACGTTCTGTATAACGTTACTAGTAATCCACGGTCTTTGAAGTCGTCCCGCGAAACACTTGTTCAGCGTTTTTATTTTTATTTTATTAAAGTCATCAGTTCCTAGCCCTCAGCTTTTTCATCCGTAACCCATGAACTATTTTAAGAGTCCTGCAGGACGCCTACTCAGATTTCTACTAAACACAATTTTATTTTAATCCCCCAACTTTTATCTACTACTTCATTTAATATTTTCTACCCCAGATTTATTAAAATAAAAATAGTTCATTCAAATAAAAATAATTTGTTAAAATAAAAATATTACATTAAAATAAAAATTACCAAAAGGATTATTTTGTGAAAAATGATTAATTTGTGAAAAATGATTATTTTGTGAAAAAAGGTTTGACGTAAAATTTTAGAAATTATCAAAATTAGAAAATGCGGGTTGATATGAAAATGGGAAAAATGAAGTGTTGGGATTGAATTGATAATTGGTGAAAGAGAAAAAAATTGATGGATTATTTTGAGAATATTGATAGTTGACAAAATTTAATGGGTTATTTTGTTGGAATGATTGAGTATTTTCATTGTTGTGATTTATAATTTTGGGGGAAAAAAATTGGAGTGGGAGTAATTTGAGAGTATGGAGAGAAATTTTAAGAGTTGAGAGAGTTTGGGAGAGAGAAATGAATGTTTGAAGTGAATAAATAATAAAAAAAATGTGTTTACGGGGTATTTATAAAAAAATTGGTAAAACTAGACGTTAGGGACCAAAAGGGTAATTTTTTAACCCAACGATACTCCAACGGTAATATTACTGTTGGAGTAAATCTGACCGTTGGATCAAAACGATCCAACGGTCAGATTTTATTATTTTTCTTTAAAAAAATGTCAAACGCGGGTCAACTGGCCCCGCGCCTGGTGCAACTAGCTCATCCTCCCACAAAATGATTATCGAGCAGACCGGGACACAATAACGTATCCCGGTCCATCAGACTAGGAACGATAGCCCCGTTCCTAGCTCGGTTACAACCGGCCTAAATCCAGTTTTCTCTTCAAAAAAAATCTGTCCTTTATTTGTCCAAATTCACTCTCTCTTTCATTTCACTCGGCTTCTTCTTCCTCACCTCTCTCATCTCAGCTTCTTCTTCCTCCATCGCCTCTCTCATCCCTACTTCTTCTTCCTCCGCCGCCTCTGTCATCTGTCCTAGTCTCCTCTCTCTCTCTCTCTCATACTCGGATCTGTCCGCCTCTCTCTCCACTTCGCTCTCCTCTTCTCTTATCTCGTCACTCTCTCTTCCTCAAATCTGCATCTCTTTTCTTCTCCACCGGATCCGACGGCCCGTCCTCCCCGTCCTCGTCTCTGCACGCGATCAGATCCGACGGCTGCTTGTCTCGTCTCCGCTCTCTCCCCGTGCTCACTGTCGTCGTCTCTGTTCTCTGTCTCTGTCCTCAATAGATCGGGTTTTTGTTTGAAAACATTTTTTTAGTTTATGTTTTGGTGTTTTTAGTGTAGATCTGTTTTGCATGTGTATTGGTGGAAGAATTTTGTTATTTTTTGGCTTCGGTTTTGCTAGGTTTACTTTATGTGAAGTTTGAAATATTGAAGGTTTTTTAATAGTTTATGTTAAGTTTATTTTTGGTCTTGCGGGCTGATTTGTGTTTTGAAAATTGAATATGCATTACTGTTTTGTAAATCTTTAGAACCTGCTTATTTTTTTTTTCGATCTGACTTTAGAACCTGCATATTTGTGGCTATTGGATGAAGCTAATTCATGAAATCTTATATTCTTGTTAAAAAACAGTTTATTTTTTGTTTTAAAAAAATCGTTTATGACTTTTTATTTCTTAAAAAGTTTTATAAGTTTCTTAAAAGTTTTAAAAAAATTATTTTAGGTTTGTTGCATAGATTTTTAAAGAAGTTTATTTTTCGAATTTTAAAAAGGTTTATGTTAGATTTATTTTAAGTTTTATTTAAATTTTTACAAGGTTTATGTAAGGTTTATTTGGGTGATGTGCAAAAATATGTAAAAAAATAAAAATTGTTTTATAAATATAATAATATTTGAAAAATATAAAAAATAAAAAATAGAATAAAATATTTAAAAATATAACAGTTTGACTGTTTGTTGACTACACTGTTAAATTGTTGACTGCCATTTAATCAAATTATTTAAGCCAATAAAAAAAGTATAGTCGAATAACTTGAGTACAAAATATAATTGAAATATATATAAAATACAATCAGAGTATAAAGTAGTGTTTTAAAGGTTTTGTTAACTATTAAAGAATGAGTACATTGAAGTACAATTTGAGTACAATTAAAATATAGACTGATAAAATAATACTGATTATAATTAGAGTACAAATAATAAAAAATGAGAATAAATAGAAATCAAATATAAAATGAAAAATAATTATAACTTCAGTAAAAATTAAGTATAATAGGAGAATAATATGAATATAAAACCGAATACAAACAATAAAATGAAATCAAAATAATAAAAATTATTTAATATTTATTAGTTATACTAACAAAAATTTTATAAAAAAAATGTACAACATAAATACGAATAAAATACATAATAAAAAACTTATTAATGACATCAATAAAATCTCACAAAAAAATACAATAAAAGTACATAATCAAAAAGTGAGAATAAAATATAAGCATAATTTTTTTCAAGTCTAATTAAATGGGTAAAGAAACAAAATCGTAAAGAAGCTAACTTCCAAAGCTCCATCCTACACCGAAGCCACAACCAATGCCAAACCCTGCAATCAAATCATACATACACCATTGGTTAAAAAAAAAAAGAAGACAGCAATTCAAGCGTGTGTCCATGTGTTGAAGCATACCAAATCCAACACCGGTCCCGTCGAGATAGGTGAGCACTCCACTGCAGCAGTGATGCAACCAGCGGAAGCAATTGTTGGGCACCTAACTTATAGAGCCTTTTGATTTCTCAAAACAAGAAAAATACAATTCTGTAAGTAGAAAAAATACAATTTCCAGTAGGACTACAGTTGTGAATGCTACTATATGCGTTGGACTGGGCTCTAAAAAATGTTTCGGTGTAGGATGGTGGCAAAGATGATCCGGAAAAAGAGGGAGAGTGAGCGTAGAGAGAGAGAGAGATAAGAGAGATGGAGGAGAGAGAGAAAAACTGTAAAAGGAAAAGAATATAAATAATGTTATATTAAGAAAATGAAAAATAATATTGTTGTGTATTAGAAAATATAATTAATTAGGTTGTATTTGTGAAATCAAATTAAGAAAAAAAGGGCATAGGGTGTCATTTCCTCGGTTTATTTTAAGTTTATTTTTGATTTATTTTAAATTTTAAAACTTTTCTGTTAGATTTTTTTTTGTTTATGTTGAATTTAAAAGTTTTATATTAGGTTTATTTTAGGTTTTAAAAGGTTTATTTAAGATTTTTAAAAAGGTTTATTTAATGTCTATTTTAAATTTATTTTTTAAGTTTATTTTGTATAAAAGGCTAATTTAAGTTTATTTTAAGTTTATTTTATAGATTTTAAAAATTTTATTTAAAAATTTTAAAAGATTTATTTTAATTTTATTTTGTATATTTGAAAAAAGTTTTTTCTAAGAATTTTAAAGGTTTATTTTAAGTTGATTTTGTTTAAAAGTTCTCTTTTAAGTTTATTTAATTAATTATGTATTTTAATTCATTTAAGAATTATTTAAGTTAAATTTAAAATAAATTGAAATTAAAAATTGGGAAACAAAATTAAATAAAGATATAAGAGGAAGTGGACTAAATAAAAAATAAAAAGGACAAAAAAATAAAAATTGAAAAATTAAATTTCAGAAGAAAAATTCTGTACGGAAAAGTTGATTTCCGTACGGATCCTTACTGTAAATTTTTATAGGTTTTGTAATAATTGATGATGAGTAAATAGTAAAAAATTAAAAATATAACATGTTTTTTTATATAATTATTTAATAAAAACTTATAAA
This sequence comes from Flueggea neowawraea, assembly GCA_948243855.1. Classification (NCBI taxonomy): domain Eukaryota; kingdom Viridiplantae; phylum Streptophyta; class Magnoliopsida; order Malpighiales; family Phyllanthaceae; genus Flueggea; species Flueggea neowawraea. The sequence continues at coordinate 9,959 of CAODLS012733628.1, forward strand.
ATATACTATATACAGTACTTTCGCAAATAAGCCTTATAATGGTGTCAAGATATTAACCAGTTTGTTATCAGGAGTTCAGTGAATTCACAATTTGCTCCACTTGTTTGTTCAATAAAGTTATAATCTTTACGCTTGAAAAAAGTAAATTTAAAAGACATGAATTTTGCATCTTATTAACTGCAAGTAATACATGAAGTCGTAACAAAAGAGGAAATCAGCCAAAATAAAGGTCTATCAGGTTATACGTGATGTAACACAGAGTTATACAACAGAGAGTACTATTGGGAATTAGGCATGCCAACAACATTGTCAAAGCAGGTATTGCTTGGTGCTGTTCAGATATTATGACTAATACACATAAGACCAGACAGTTGGATCAGCAGTATCAGAATGCGTTGGAAGTTTGAGAAGTGTGTCTGATTTCAGGTCCTGTTGGTCCATACGCTTGTCTTCCAGAAACTGATTTGCGAATGACTAAACAAAGGCACAGAAAAAATAGATTACACAAAATATTAGCAAAAATCACGAATCTAACAAACCTTGTGCAACATAATGATTTGAGAAAACGTTAAAAGTGAGGAATGAAATGCTTATTTTTAGCGTTCTATTCAAAATTCTGATGACAATTCTGAAGGGAAAACCCATGAGGATAGTCCAGCTGGTAAGCAAGCAAAGACTTATAGGTCAGACTCTGAATTCAAATCTCTTGGGCAACAACTATCAAAAAAATTCAGAATGGAAAGTATTTGCATACCGTAATGCCGCTTAATGTCAATTCCCCAGTATATATATGCTTCTTGGAATTTCCAGTAGACGTGTAAGCCACAACCTGAAAGAAAGTGAATAACACAAATCATTATTCAAGTTTTCCTTCAATGTCTTTTTTTTTCTCAGTGCGAAATCCTAGAAGAAGTGAGGTTGGGAGCAGGGATTCTTACCCTTGAAGAATCTTCAGTGATACCAAATTGGTAGGAAAGTAGTCTTCCCACGTCTCCGCAGCCAGTTTCGACGTGCACAAACAGAAGCTACAAGAAACACCAATATATCATGTTAGACAAGAGGAGCATCTGGCATGTTTTCAGCATATAGTATAATCGAGCTACTTTCTCCATTTTTTTTACGATTCAAAAACTTGTTATCTGCTATATGATATTAATTTCCCTTACAAACAGTGCGCTGAAGAAAATATAGATGTGTTCACAATTACCTTTCCCTTGAAAGCCATTGCTGCCTCTTTGAAAGTGCATGTGGCTCCACGAGAGAATTTGGGAGTAAACAGCCACAACTGCTAACGAAATGCAATTGCTATTGAAAACCCTGGAAATTTATCTAGTCCTTATATCAGAAAGAAAGTATAAGTTCATACCTGTTTCATTGGATTGTTGAAAAAAAGTGGAGCTTCTTCTACTTTGAAAGTGATCACAGATGGAAGCTTGCACACAGATACAAATTCAGATATTGCTGATCCAGTGAATTCACCATCTTCAGAAAAGAATAGTAGCATGTTAAATTATGGTCAAGAAGAAAATTGTAAATTAGAGTCCTTAAAAGCATATAGAAATATATTGAATAAACTAACCAAATCTGAAAAGGGTATGGTTCATTCTAGGCTCTCTTTGCAGAAAGAACAACGCAGGGCGAGTGATTTCTGGATCAACGCCAAATAGCCTGGCAATATCCACATTTGTCGTCTGATAAAATTCGATAACATCGTGCAGTTTTGGGACATCAGCAAACTCTTCACTGACAGCATCCTGTCAGTTTTTGCAGAAAACTAAATCAAATCACTAGACTATTTATATTTAGCTTTAGCAATCTATACTATATATAAAAGTATGGATGTGAAAAAAAAAGTCTTAAATACCCTTGATTAATTATTTTCTTAATATCCAATAATACCCTTAATTAAATAAGTTCATTGTGATTAAATCTCTTCACTTCACACTCCCGATTTGAAAAAATAGAATAATTTAGTACCGGATAAACCTCCATTTTATCCGGATGAACTTTGGACTCCAAAGCCTGTGCAAGAGCAAGATAATTGAAGTATTTTCTACACCTTCCAATCCTACATTAAGGTAAGCTCTTGTTTGTTTACATTGGTTATTACTTTAGGAATAAAATCTCTCCTGTAGTATTGTTGATCTTAGATATTGCAGAATTTCCTGACAAATATGCAAATGATGGTCGTGATCTTATTTGTATTGAGAT
>CAODLS012733681.1:0-13853 GCA_948243855.1 Flueggea neowawraea
AAAAAAAAACATGCACAACAATTAGTTAATTTTTGTATTCTATTCTTAATATTACTTCGGTGTGTTAAAGATCTTGTTAATAACATTCTATTATTAATATTACTTAAAGGATAATACTAAATATCTTAATGTAAGGTGAAACTTAAATTTAACTCCAAAACCAACAACCTAAACATACAAATGAAAACACTAAACATATATGCGTCGTGTTATGCCAATGGAAGTTAAATCCCATGGATCACGTTCCCCAACTTTATGTGACTATATTTTGGGAGGGTCCAAGCTACCGTGTGTTGATCGATTCCACTAGTTGTTCAAACTTCAAATCCCATGGCTCAGTCAAACTCTGAATAATATTGGTAAAACCCATTTAGGCGACCGTCAAACCCGTATCCATATCTTATAACATAACATATTTCCAACGTCAACCCTCTCCCTATATATATACAATATCCTCTTCATTAATTGTCACACCACAACCAAGCCATAGCCCTTAATCTCCCCCGAAATCTTAAAGAAATAAAAGACAAGCACAGTTGATAATTCTATTGCTTTTTGTTCAGGACTTTTTTCGGAAACTACAGCTATTCTCATATATTTTAACTATCTGGAATCTGCAACTTATAGTCACAGTTAAATTCTTTATCCCTTCCGTATATAGTGAAAAGTAACTCGAAAACTCCCATCAAAAACCCAATTTGTGTTGCCTACGAGTCACAACCTCTAAGATAACATGGTCTTCTCTAGCACAAAAATCATGGTCAGAATCATCTTCCTCTTTTGCATTTTGTTGTCCTCCGTACAGCTTGGTGCAATGAGGCCATTGGTAGTGAAGCAAGAAACTACTGCGTTTCAGTCCCTTCAAAAAGGTCCAGTGAGGTCATCTGGTCCGAATCCATGCAGTTACATTCCTGGCCGTGGCACGGGAACTTGCACTTTGAATGGTATGAATGTCGTCGGCAATATTGCACGCCCGGCGCCGTTGGCTGGGTTTCCCAACCACGTTGTGGCAGTCAGTCGCTAAATCGAGCCAAGATTAAGCCTTTCAAGTTCTTAATTATTGCATGCATGCATATTTGTAGATGACTGTCGCCAAGAATTTTTATTTTTATTTTTTCTGTAATTAAGAAACCATTAATTACAGCTAATTGATCCATCGACACAACAAATGTATACGTCAAAAAAGAACTAATGGAAATAAAATATTGATTCATTCCTTTATAAAATAGTGTGCTAATCCTTCCTTCCTTTCTTTTTTTTTTTCTTATTCTGCTTGAAATCTGGAGTTTTCAATTCTATGGTGTTAAAATTAGTCTCTGTTTTGCATAAATATTGACTCGGTCGATGTAGGTTATATATATATATATATATATATCACAAACGGTGTGCAAGGAAGAATTGAGTCTTCCTCCATAGCCAATGAGTCTGACGGCTTGAGAAAATGTGAGATGAGTGAATTTTACGTTCTGTTTCTGAACTCCTTCGATTAGGATTTCCTAAAGTGTCAGTATTTATACTAACCGATTTTTTTGAACCGATCAGAAACCCAACCTTAACCGAACCGAAATGGGTTAAACAAAACCCATTTGGTAACCAGCCTAGTTGACACTCAATTAATTCGGATTCCACATATGACCCGGCATAGGTGGACCCGTTTTCCAAAATTTCCCACTCGAACATGACGGGGCAATATCTATCATAGCATGTAATACCCCACTGGTTCCGACTAGAAACTTTTGTAGCATTCGTTCAATTCCAATCCAATCCTTTAGTGTTCAAGATGATGATTGATGTTAAGAATGTATAAGGATTATCTTTCTAAAAGTTTGGATGTTTAAATATGTTATTTGATGAGATTTCATAGAGTTTAATTCGTTCTTGATGGTCCTAAGAATGACAATCCAAGAAAGGGGTGAATTGGATTTTGTGTAAGTTTAAAAACTTTGTTGAAAATCTTTTGTAAATCAAATCAAATAACAAAGTTCTTTTCAATCAAAATCAAAGTTAAATGCGGAAGCAAACCAATATCCAATCCACACACAAAATAAATCAAATGCAAGGCAAAGTAAATAAGTTCAAGGAAGAGAGAACAAATCCGATGTATAGTGGTTTGGTTCCTCCTTGACATATGTCCACTCCTCTAGAACTCTTAGAGAATTTCAATCTATTATCTTCTCACTTCCGGGTTGAGGGAAACCATTTACACCAATTATTTTTGCCGGCTAAACAAGAAAACTGAACCTCTCATTTTTATAGGCTCAACTAGGAAACCAAACACTTTCTTTTATGGACCAAACAAGCAAATCAATCCTCTAGTTTTTGCGGGTTCAACTAGAAAACCGTTACCCACTAGTTTTCTAAGGCTTACTAGAAACTACTCTTATTTTTTTAAGGCACAACAAGAAACCAATCTACCCCAAGCAAACGATATTGCTTGTTACAAAATCAATCCAAGACATAACAATATTAAGCTCACACAAACCCAGAAATGTGATAGCAAATAAATAGCTCAAATGGGTTAGAAAGGTAGAAATGAGAGAGAAAATGAATAGCAAGTCTTAGCAAAATTCTCTCTTAATTCTCTTCTAATCTGGAATGTCTATGTATAGCTACTAATAAGAATATAGTTGTTGGAAGCCTCAAAATAGCCGTTGTGAGAGAGTAGAAATTACTGACCAGTAATGACGTCACAATATTCTACGTGCCTAGCCACCATCTATGTGCATATTGTCTTCATCCTGCAGAGTTCCTTGTGCGGTGTACTTCCTGCTAGGTGCATTGCTTTGAGTCTAGTTTTCACTGCTTGATTAAATTCTGCTACTACGCACTTTACTCTTCTTCAGTGTGGGTAGATCATAAGTCATACATGCTTTGATAAAACCTTAAATGCACATTTTCAGATTTCTAAAATCAAACCTTTGATTCTTGATGTGATTGTGTCAAAGAATATTTAAATTCAAATTCCTGAGGAGCGTCTTGGCTTTGTCTGCATCCACAACTTGTATACTTGCGTTGGACATTTACTACTTGCATAGTTCCTTCAGTTCCAAGGGCGCACCTTTACTCATCTACGCACACTGCACAAGGATCAATGCGTCTTTGACTTATCTTGTGAGCTCTCTTCAATTTTTATCGCAATCTTGTCTACGTGCATTGAGCTCTTCTCTATGTACGTAGTTTGATTGCACTTCTAAACCCGAGATCACTACAGTACATCTATGTGCATTGAGTCTCCCTAATGTGCATAGTTAAATCCTGAAGCTTTCTGACTTCTGATACAACACGTCTATGCATATTGTATACTCTACTATGCGCATTGTATAAGAGCTACTTGCCTTGTATCCGGTCCTACGCTCATAGTATCCAATATGGAAAACCCAGTATGCCTCTAACTTAATCAATGTCCGTAGATCATATCACAGTGTGCATATATCATCGTTGTATGTGCGTTGTTACAATAACTCATAGAGTCTGTATCTTTGCACTTCTTTCATGGATGTTTTGTACACATCATCATCATCAAAACCAAAGTCAACAATTCTTTAGCCTTTGGAGTAAGGTATCACTCGAGTGAACATAAGGTGTTACTCAAGTGAGGTAGCCCACGTCTTACTTGAGTAAGCCATGACAGATCCACGACTAATGAAACACTTGGCTTACTCGAGTAAAGGCATGTGTTCAGATTAATTTTCTTGAAAAAATTCACTCGAGTAAGAGTTCAGTGTACTCGAGTGAGCATCTGTATTGTTGAAACAGTGTGTTTCGAAGTTCAGGCTTATTTATACCCCTCCACCCCGATCCTTTTCGTCATTTTCACCCTTTTCTACTCCAAATATGTCTGAAAATCTCTCCTATTGTTCCTCATCCATTCCCCAACCTCTCTATAGGAAAGATCGAGCTTCTAATCTTTTCATTTCACCATTTTCATGTTTGAAGTTCGAATTTTTGTTGGAGGCAAATTTTGAATGTGGGTTTCAGATATCTTGATTTCTTCTAAAATGGGAATTGTAGAACGTTATATTATGATGGATGAAGGTTAGATATACATAGATTAAGCTGGGGTTTGTAAGATTTGATGAGTTATTGAATGGGCTAGGGTCGGGGTTGTAAAGATTCTTCATGATTTTTAGTTGTTTTGATGAAACTAATTATAGATTTGAGTTCCTGAGGTTGATTAGGGTCAATGTAGATGATTAGAAACAACTTCTATCGATTGAATCGAGATTAGGGTGTTTTGGGTAATTTTATGCCCGAAAGTACTAGTTTTGATATTTTGCTTCCTTTAAGGACTGATTTACAATTCTAAGAAGTTTGGGGACTAAAATATAATTTGGAAAACTTTAGGGACCAAATCATAATTTTACGAAGTGTCTGATTTTTTACGCGAGAGCGTTAGATCTTTGATCGAATTAGGATTTCTGACATTGTCGTGGGTTAGGGCATCCTTTTTCATTTCGTACATTCTATATTGCCACAATACCGTACTATTTTTGATTTGGTTATAAACTTTTCAATTTTCGGCCCGTCTGATATTTGAGGTGATTGGCCATTCATCGGTGATACGCGACCGAAGTATTTGCTCGGCGTCCAGATGTGTTGGATGCCACTCTAAACACATAGTTGTGTTTTCTTAATTTTTATTGTTTGTGGTCGTGCTCTCTCTTTAATATGTAGTTTGGTTTAGTTAAAGGATCGGTGACCCAAGTAATTCATATTAATTTTAGTATTAAATATTTTGTTAGGATTCTGTACACGTTCTCTGTAAAAGTTTGTCTGCTCTGTACACGTGATTTCTTCTTGGTGTTCATCTTTAGAAAGTATTTATTTATGTCATATCTATACATAATAGAGTAAGAAATGCTTAGTAATCATCTGTCGGTTTCGTATGAACACTTGCTTTAAATATTTTGATGAATAATTCTGCTAAGGAAAATTTGTAAATATTATGATACATTATACATTATCAAATATTCTGTAATAATTTTGTAGTAACAGTTTTCCTGTATAATTGGTATAGAATATTACATATATATCAAAAATTTATGTTAGATTATATATTGTCTGGTGGCTAAGTTCACACACACAGATATATATATCCCTCACTGATTTTTTTCTCACTCTTTTTTGTTGGCATTTCAGGTAGTCTTGGCTTCCTGTGTTCAGTGAGGATCTCCGTTAAGCACTGGGCTCTCTTTTTCTTAAGGCGCAATATGTCTGTGTCATTAGATTCTCCACAATCGGGTTATCTGCTGGCTGTGGGGATTATGAGTAAAACAATTTGGGAAGATAATATGATCGTCTGAGGATTGTACAGGACGACACGGGCTTTTAGTTGGATCGTTTCGTACACCGATCATGGTCTGATCTTGGGTCGTGACATAGCACTTGATGAAATCTCATTTATCACACTTGAGATCTATTCTGTATTACCAGAATTAGGCCGCGCGACTGGTTATATGACGAGAGCTATAATGATATACACTGGTTAAGGATATACAACAATCCTCTAGATTGTTTCTCGTATATAATGCTTACATAAAAGCATTTGGTCTCCTTGTTAACGTATGACATACCCCAGTCTACTTTCCACAATCACCACTTTCAGACTATATGATCTCATGAAAGTTTAATTCATTTTCTCTATTATATTTCCATGTTGGAACTATAATAAGGTACATGATGAGCCACGAGACTTCATAAATGTGTCAAGAAGGTATCCTTTCCTTTCCTACACCATAAGATCTATCATAAACCAGTATGGTTGCCCAGTATGGCCCATCCAGTCGAATCAAGCATAACATTTGGGAACACACTAAAGTAGTCACACCAATTCATACTTAAAGTATGTGTTAAGAGTTATAAAGATAGTACGTGCAGTGAACCTCTTGTTCACTGTAGGATCTCACACTAGAGAAATTTTACATAATCTTGTGTAATAATATTATTGAACCAAGTGACGTTCACATTTGGATCCTCTTATGTTTTGATGAGGAGCAAAACATCGTAAGAAGGTATGATCAAGAAAATGCAAAAATACAAGGTGATTGGGTTCAAGACAGGAGTAACTAGAGTAAGTGCAAGTTCTAGAAAGCCATTGAATGTTGAAATTACTCCATTGACTATTGAAATCACTCGAGTAAAATGAAAGTTACTCGAGTGTGCAAAGGCTGAAAATGTGAGTTACTCAAGTAATACAAAAATTACTCATGTAAGTGCTGAGATACATTGATTTGGAAGTTACTCGAGTGAGAAATTGTTACTAGAGTAAGTGGCTTTGTGAGAAGCGAGATCTGAGGCAATCAAGACATAAATGGAATGATTTTGATGGAATCAAGTTACAATGGTCATATTTTAGAGTTCACTTGAGTAGAGAAACTTGTTACTCAAGTAAGTCAAGGCTAAAGCTGAACACTGGGAATTGGAGGTAGAGTTACTCGAGTAGACCACAAAGTTACTCGAGTAAGAGTTGAAAAAGGAAACCAAATCAAATTGATTTCGCACTCCAACGGTTATCTATTGATCCATAATGGCTAGAAATATTTGAGGAAGTATAAATATACTTTAGAAAATGGCAGAAGACAAGAGAACATACATATACACACATCTTTCATTCAAGAGACCAAGCTAGAGAGAAAACCAAGTGCTTCAAGTTTATACTTTTATTTCTACCATAGAGCTTTCACTTGTACTTATTCATAAACACTTTGGATGTGGGAAATATTTGTTGTGAACCTCAAAAAATTACTTTTTAAGGGCTTTAGATGTGAACCTCAATAGTGAACACCATAATATGCATAAATCGACGTTTATCATTCTTGGCCCCCATGTCATTGAAAATCGAGATGGTTCTCTAAAAACATAAACAAGAGTATACCAATGTCGATTCAAATAAGGAGAGGATAAATGCTGAAGTGATGCAATTCCTTTTGTGCGGCTTAACTCTTGAAGAGATTAGAAGAGTTTCAAATTGTACAAGTGCTCAAGATATTTGGAAGTCTTTGGAGGCAACTTATGAAGGAACTTATCAAGTCAAGGAAACAAAGATTAATCTTCTCCAACATGAGTTTGAACTCTTCTCCATCAAAGAAGATGAGACCATCATAATTTCCCTTGATAGATTTGCAAAAATCATAAATGGCCTAGAAGCATTGGGGAAGAAGGTAGAATAGCATGAAAAAGTGAAGAAGGTGATTCGATCTTCGCCCAAATCTCGGGATTCACAAGTCACAACTATAATGGGAACCAATGATCTTAACACATTGGACTACAATGCTCTCATTGGTTCTCTCATAAACTATGAGATCATTCTTCGATCTAAAGAGAGTCATAAATAAAGAAAAGGCATTGAAGGCTCAAACACATATTCAAAGTGAAGATGAAAGTGGAGAAGAATCAAGCTTGAAAGATGAGGAAAACGAATAACTACACTACTACTCCAAAAAGAGCTCTGAATACAAAAGCTTGATGAGGAATAAGATGAGGGAAAGATACAAGAAGGCAAGAAAGAAGAAGAAGAGGAGGAGAGATAATATCTCTTCTTCAAGTGGTGATGAAGATGATCGACCCACATATATGTGCTTAATGGCACATTAGGTATTTCTTATTCTTATTTTTTGTATCCCTTTTAATTTCTTTTTACTGTTTTTATTTGCATTATTTTGGAGATTATGGTGACTTTTTTATATTATATGCATAGTTTTAAAATATACAGGGGATAATTTCTTTTTAATAAATGCATTAATTGATTTTGAAATGGGGAGTAAAAACTTGTTTCATTGCTATACTTTTTTTTATGATTACAAAAAAAGGGAGATGAGTGTTGAATGAATTTGCATGATCATACATTATTTTGCATAATTCTAACCTCTTGACAAGGATAAAATCCTTGATCACATTTATTGCCCTTGATGTAGTATTCAAACATCATGAAGGTTTTGTTATCATAAAAAATGGAAAGATTGTTGAACCAATGGAGGTTCACATTTGGATACTTTTATGTTTTGATGATGAACAAAACTTGGTAAGAACATATGATCAAAATAATGCAAAAATACAAGCTGATTGGGATCAAGGCAGGAGTTACTCAAGTAAGTGCAAGTTCCAAAAAAACCATTGATTGTTGAAATCACTCGAGTAAAATGAAAGTTACTCGAGTGTTCGAAGGCTAAAAATGTGAGTTACTCGATTAAGAAAAAAACATGTTACTTGAGTAAGTACTAAAACCAAAAGATACATTGATATGAAAGTTACTTGAGTAAGTGGGCTTTGTGAGAAGCGAGATATGAGGAAATCAAGATAGAAATGGAATGATTTTGATGAAATCAAGTTGGAAAAATCATAATTTAGAGTTCACTCTAGTAAAGAAACCTGTTACTCGAGTAAGTCAAGGCTAAAACTGAACACTGGAAACTAGAGCTAGAGTAACTCGAGTAGACCACAAAAGTACTCGAGTAAGAGCTAAAAAAGAAAACCAAATCAGATTGATTTCACACTCCAACGCTTATCTATTGATCCACAATGGCTAGAAATCTTTGAGAAAGTATAAATATACTTCATAATGTATCAGAAGGCAAGAAAACATACATATACATATATCTATCATTCAAGAGACCAAGCTAGAGAGAAAACCAAATGCTTTAAGTTTATAATTTTATTTCTAGCATATATATTTCACTTGTACTTATTCTTAAACACTTTGGGTGTGGGAATTATTTGTTGTGAACCTCAAAAAATGACTTTGTAAGGGCTTTAGAGGTGTGAGTCTTATAGATAAATCAACTTTAGTGAGGCATTAGAGGTGTGAGCCAAAATCAACCTTGAGTTAGGCTTTACAGATGTGAGCTGAGAATCAACCTTATTGTAATTGGCCTTGTTGGATTGAGCCGTAATCAATCATCCTTATAGTGGATTTGGAAAATCCTAAGTGAGGAACTTAGGTAGTGGACGTAGGCAAAGTTGGCCGAACCACTCTAAATTATTGTTTCCATTTTATTTCTTCTCAACTCTCTCAACTCCATCAAAGAAAGACAAAAAAATCTTCCAACAAATATTTCTATGGTATTCTCTCATTTCTTGAAGGAGCGCATGTTTCAGAATACTAAATTAACACCATGCTGAGGCTTCAGTGAGAATGCACTCAAGCATCCTACCTTAGTCCATTGTCCACTAGAAAAAACCCTTGCTTTAAGATGAAATTTGTTAAGTCTCTCCAAACACTTAGCAAGATTAGACAGTAATCTAACATGGATCCACCATCTATGGCGTATTTTACAAATTAACTATACGTCTTCATCCTGCAAATTTTGCAAGGCGACATCCTTGATTATGAACATACTTTTGGGTTCACACAAAATGTTCAAAATATGCCTCAATCTATACATTTGGCAAACAATTTGTCAAACCTAAGGTAAATACCCATGTGAGTGGGCTATTTCTCCGTCCAACATGCTTTTGTCACTAAAACTATAAACGTTTTAACTCAAAACATTTACACTCATGTATTACTCCATGTGCTAAACAATTTCACATTTCACATACCATTCCAATAGTAAGGAGTATGTCTCTTTTGATAGGCCTTTACAAGTGGATTCACATCCAGCATGCAATATTTCCTTGTGCAGCTATATCCTTTTTCAAAATGATACTTGTTGTCGATTTGCTTATTTTCACTATGGATCTTTTGATCCTTTAACAATCGACTGTTGATGGTCATCATAGACTGTCATCATTTCTTTCAAGGTAGTTAGTTTGCAAGGTACTTATGCCACTCTTTCCAACTTTCCTCTTGCACTGCATTTTGGGGAAGCTATATGCATAGCTTTGCGTAGTAGTTCTTACTACTGATGCGTGATTCTTTCTATCTCATAAGATGACAGCATAGCCAGGTAAGAATTCACACCTAGATGTAGAACTTACTCATGTTCTCATCAAATGGCTATAGATATTTTCTATGACAACAAAATGCACTAGTTGAAAGAACAAGTACCACACAAGAAAGGGGTGGAATAATATGGAGTTTGAGGCTTTGAATCCTTTTCAATAAACACACAATGAACGAATAGAAACAGTAAAGGACATGAGAAATTTTGAATGGTTCAGCCTAACTCTTGCCTACGTCCACTACCTAAGTATCAACACTTATGATTTCCACTATTTTCAATCTTTTCTTACAACTTTCACTTTCAAACTAAGTGATAACTATTACAATTCTTGATTCAGGTTCAAGAATAAACCAACCTAGGATCTACCCTTGATCCCAACCTCATAAAATCTCTAGATTGAACAAACAAATCACTCACCAACGAATTCAAACAAGGATACAAGTTGTAAAAATGGAAATTAAGAAAACTAATAATTGTATCACCAAGAGCTATGAGTGAAGATACAATTGGAGTTGCAATAGATGAAAGATACATTGTGGTTTTTTTCAACTGTTCTGGAAGTGTATTTATACTCCTGGAATTTTTCTAGCCGTTGTGATCCAAATCTTGCCCTTTGGAATGTGAAATGAATCTTGATTTTCTTTCCCTTTTAGTGATCACTTGAGTGACAATAAGGTTCATTCGAGTAACTCCAATGTTAACTTCAAATGTTGTACTTATGTTGCGACTTACTCGAGTAATGAGTTGTGCTACTCGAGTAACTCAATCTTTGTACACTTCTTGACTTTTTGGAAAACACGTTCACTCGAGTGACGTTCAACCTTACTCGAGTAAGATTCTCCTCTTGATGCTTTGTTGGTTTTTTTGAGTCACACTTACTCAAGTAACTTTGACAACCCGTACCTCTCTATACGTTGGACTTGCTCGAGTGAATTTCTAGTGTACTCAAGTAACTTCATACTATTTCATTCTGGGCACTTTGATTGGTCGAGTAACTTCAAAACTTGGTCGACTAAGTTGAGACTTGATAGAGTGAATTGAGGACTTACTCGAGTGACTCGTGGAAACCATTTCCTTCTGGGAACCGCACTTACTCGAGTAACTATTCGACTTACTCGAGTAATACTTCATTGTTTCAATTAGTTCCGTCTTTTGGGAGCCTTATTTATTATGAATTTGATCAATCAATTTACCAACTTTTGTTCATCATCAAAATATAGGTGGATCTGAATGTGAACCACCCTTGGTTCAACAATATCCTTCTTTTTTTATGATGACAAAACATTAGGAAATCCATTAAGTTCCCCCTAAGAATATCTATATCTTAAAAAGAAACAATAAAAAATTAATCAAGTCATAAAATCCTTGTCATAAGAGTTAGTCCAATCATCAATAATTTCCTCCAACACAACCATTTTGTCTCCCCTTTTTTTGTCGTAATAAAAAAGGTAAAGTACCATAGAGAAAAGAAGACATTCATTCGAAGACATAGAGATAACCAAACAACATAGATAAAGTGAATCCTTAACACAATACATAGATGTCCAGGTACTTAGCAAAAACAAACATAAGGAGGTTGCAAATGAGGCAAATGAAAATGTTGATCCATTTGAAGAAGAGGCATCAAAATATAGTAATCATGGTGCATGAGCAAAAGTGGCTGATGGAGAGGAGCAACTAATCTTGTCCCAAATCTTATGAACCAAGTCGAAAACCGTCCCCAATACCTTTTCCATGGTGTTAACATTTTCCTTAAGCTCTTGGAATTCCCTAGCACTCACCATTACATGATCTAAATCTTGAGGAACATGTGGTCGTTTTTGCCTTCCACTCCTAAAACTTGAAATGTTCCTATCACTGGGAGTTGGAATACGAACATTGGGATTGAAAAATAGATCAATGTTTCGCCTAACACGTGGCCCATAGATCCAACCTCTAGCAATAGTGTTTGACCATCGTCATGTTGGAAAATTTAACACTTGTGAACTTCCAATTGTGAAGAACATTGATATAGTCATGACGTTGAAGAGGAACATTTCTCATTCTAAAAACCATGGTAATCAACACTCCAAAAGGCAAGCTTTCCTTCTTTTGGTGAGAAGCATAACCCGATTGATGAAGGAGCTTCCTTTTGTGTTTCATCCATCTCATAATCAAGTAAGCAAAGTTGATTTGCACCTCTTTCAACAAATACCATAGAATCTCAACATCGGTCTTGTGCATAGTGTCTTTATTGGGAACAATGCTTCGATTTATTGCATAGTGCATCATCCTAAAATTTTTAGGCAAATCAGTAGCTTCCATTTTCACAAACTCACCCATTTCAACTATTGCAATATCTTGAAGTAGAGCCTTCCATTTAGCCAAAATGTAAGCCTTGGTTTCATATTCGGTGGCCTCACTATCACTATCATCTGCATCATGTCGATTCTCCCTATCCTTTCCAGTGGGTCTATCTCCTCCCTCAATAAGAGAGAACCATTCACAAAGTTGTCTTTCGAACACCGTTACCATTTTCCCACAAACATAAAATCGAAGAACAATACCTTCCTTTACTGATTTTTCACAACTTCCAAGTTGGCATAAAATTCTCTAACCAAATATTCATAAATCACATCAGTATATCTCAGCAATTTACTCAACCCATATTTTCTAAACACACTCTCCAAGTCATAGTTGGCCATTCTAAGACTAGTATAATAAAAAATCATTAAGGGCCTAAGTTGTTCCTTTTTGAGTACCTTATTGTAGATATATTGAGCCTTTAAGAGATAAACCAAGGGTTGAGTAATGGATGATTATCATTAGGAACATACCCGGTTGGAGGTTGAGAAGAGGAAACAGCTACTGACTTCTTCTTAGCCGCGGATTTGATGCGTGGTGGTCGGGGTGGAGGTGAAGAATCATTGTCTTGATCTTTTAAATATTGTTTAGCATGTTGGGATGAAGATTTAGCCATTTGAGATCAAAAAATCAAAAGTGGAAGAAATTTAGGGTTTCAAGGTGAATGGGAAAATTTCTATGGATTTTAGGTGTTTAGGGACGGATTGGGTGGTGAAAGTGTGTTAGAATGATGAAGTTTTTGTGTAGGGATGGTGGGTTTTTGGTGGACTAGAAATTTTACTCAATTGGGTTTGATATTTTTAAGAGGAAATGTGAAGGGGGTGTGATGGGTTTGAAGGAAAGAGTAAGGAACAGTTACATAAAAATGGGTTAAACATTGACCTGAGGCTCGTTTACTCGAGTAAGTCTGTGTACCAAACCATCACTTGCGTAACTCTTGTGTTTGCTCGAGTGAAAACCAAACAATTGTCACCTCTGATAATATCACTTACTTGAGTAAATCTTCATGTCACTTGAGTAACTCCAAGTGCCAAAAAACCTAGAATTTTACTTATCTTTCTATAATATCATGTCCGTTCTGAATAGAATTTATGTAGTTTTTAGACCTAGCCCGATCTAATCTTTGGAAAATTTTGGAGTATTTTTTGATGATATTGGATGATTAAATGATGTTTTAAAGTGTTTGGAGTCTTTGGGTATCGGTGGAATTTGATCGGTTTAAGTGGGAAGATTCGTTTCGTGAAATTTCGGCCACTAAAACACCTGTCTGGTCACGAAACACGCATCTGTCTCACCAAGGGAGTGAGCTGCGCGTCTGTCATACTGAGACACACGCCACATCTCAAAAAGTGTGAGGCAAATGCGTCTCGTGTTGCAAAATGTGTATCTCTTCACTTAAAAATGCCCCAAACGCAGTGTTATGGCTTGTCGTGTCTATAAACACCCCCATACCCGATTCCCATTCATATTCTTTGTGTTTTTCACCCAAAATCTGCCCAAAATTCCTCTCTTCTTGCCTTCAATTCGTTCCCCTTCCATCCTTGAGGTAAGATCATCAATCTATCTTGGTTTTTCCTTCCATTTTATGCATTTATTTTTGTTGGAGGCTTGTTGAACAAAAATGGGTTT
>CAODLS012733821.1:0-14447 GCA_948243855.1 Flueggea neowawraea
AATGCTCGACAAAGTGAGAGAAAAAGTCCAGATTCGTTTTCTCTAAGCATCCGAGTTGTATTATATCTCAATAGAGAATCAGAAACAGCCTGCAAACCCTTAATTAATTCTTGAGCAAGTACCAGCTTCAAACTTAATGGGGCACAGGGACGCAACTCATTCATTGCCGCAGATACACCTAGAGAAATTGCAAATGCATCCATCAATGCCAAAAAGTGAACAATCAATCGAATCTAGAACTGTTAGGACAAGTTTCTAATGCAATCACATCGATGATCTTTTCATGTAGCCATTTCTGTATTTTCAAAACCATAATATCTGATAGCACAGAATGCCTAATACTTTAGTCACTTCATGAGTTATATGCATCTCTTCCAGATGGACAATTTTTTTTTTTCATTCCTCAACCAAATGGAGAGTGAAAAATTTAGAACATTATGATTTTCCCAACTTCTCACCACAATAGACCACCTAAATATTTTAGTTCTGCTAGAAAAAAGGAACCAACAATTCAGCTCACTGTAAGAAATTGAAAACCATAATCGAACTTACCATTCACGAAAACGGCAAGAGGTGGATGCTCCATAAGATAAGAAGGTGGAGACAAATCCTCCTGATTTTCTTCACCAGCGCTATTGGCTGGAAAGCCAATAGCCGGAAGTGGAACCCAGCGATGTGAATCCAAAACTAACTGAAGTTAAAGACAATCATGTTACAAAATTACAAGGCCAGTGGTAGTTCCCAACAAAGAAAAAGTATCAGCCTAAAGTGCTAAAACAACAAACATGCTAAAACGGAAATTTTCAAGCCTATACTGCATACAAAAAATAGTAACACCTGTCATGTACCCGAAAATTTGCAACAGCTGTACTCATATTCTTCGAAAATAAATTGAGAACTACCCTGCAAGCAAATCCAACTCAATTATCATGTAATAACGCCTTGAATAAAAAACAAGGGAAGAAAGTACAGAAGAGGTCTTTACTCTTCAAAAAGTGGAGGAAGCAGGCCTCTGAAATCCAATCCAACTCCACCAAGTCCCATTGCACAATACTATGGAAAAAGAAGAAGAAATTTGGAACTCAGTAAATGTTAAATACTCCTCTAACTAAAATGCAGACCCTAGCAGGGATTGCAGTCACCATGCACATGTGCACTGTTTTCTTTGTGGGCATAAAAAATACAATGGATAGTGGAGGCCAGCATTTGGGATGCATAAGAGTTTCTGAAACAGTGACATACCATATCATGAGAATATCACTGTAAATAATCTCGAACTAGAGAAATAGAAGCATTTTTTTATCCAGAGCAGAAACAATTTGGAAATACTTGCTTTAATTTAACTCCGCATACAAAACAATATATTTAATGAGACTAGAATAAGGATTTACGGCACCGAAGAATGGGAGTTTTCTACCAACTCTCAATTATCCATCTATAGCTACATGTATTTTCTAGTCAAAAGATTGAGAAAAAAGTGTTAGATGCACCAACCCATGGTAAAATGAGCGATTCTTACCATGCATTGGTCCAAAATATTAGATAGAGCTCCACCCTCCGTTATCTTTGGCAGCATGACTTTAAGAGTCTTAAGATGTGAGGTAATCTGGTGCATAGCCCAACTAAAAAGAAGGCCACCATCATAATTTTCTTCACTTCCTGATGTATCATCAGCAAATATCGCTCGATATTGGTTAACAATATCAAAAAGATGTATCCTATGGCAGTTAATCATCCCTTTCAAATACTCATATGCATTCCGCTGGTCTAGATCTTCCAAGATACCAGTAAGCCATGCTTCCCGGCATCTCAAAAACTGAAAAGGCAAATTCATGTTTTAGCAACTCTGACAAACAACCAGAGAACAAATAAACGGAAAGCAATTCAAACATTCACCATAGCCATCTGAACACTCAATCAGGTTGTGGAAGTTCGCATCTTATGCTATTAGCATCATAGTCGAATATGATAAAACATAAAGTCAGAATCACGAGCAAAATGCACTTGTTAGAATACCTGCAAACGCATTTCATATTCACTAAATACTCCTATTCGACGCAAGTATCCAATAATCCGAAGGCATTCTGGTAACTGCAAGATGCCAACCACAAAAATAAGTATGCATATGATTTCCCAATCAATGTAAACAACTGCAACTGATGTATGCCATAAACATAATTAATTACTTTATGATACCTGGATATTAGATCGAAGCTTCTGGAGAAGCTGAGAAAGTAGTGATTGGGTGGTCTGCCTAACTTCTGCAGCAAGTGCTTGAATGACAGGCAACCTTCCCATTTCATGGGGACGAAAAGGAGAAGGGTCCAAGTAAGCTTCCAATAGGAATGTCAATAATCAAAAGAGATTAGAAAAGCCGGAGCACTAATCTTACTCACTTAGGGTGCATGGTTGAGAGCTTGGAAACATATGCTTCCAGATCAAGAGCTTCATCATAGTTACCATTCCTTACACATCTGCAAAGGACTAAGAATAATGAAAATCTCGAATATCTATTCCGCAAAAAAAATTGCTGAACACAAGGAGAATCAAACAGTCATTCAATCAGTCACCATTTGTCCATGTAATGATAACTAATTGTGAGTCGATGGCAGTAATGTCCGCAAAACAAATAATTCCAGCATTTGGAATGTATGAGAAATAAAATTATCCACATATAACTGTAGAAGCAACCACCCAGAAACAATGCTGTAAGCAAAGCTTGCAGATCCTTGAAAGTCACAAATAAAAAACAAGCACATTCCTCAAATGTTTATTCCCAGTTCACATAAAAGTTACTCCTCATGCCTCCATATGACTGTAACTTATCATTTTTCATTGCCTAAAAATAATGTGCAATTTACCAGCACTGCTGAAGTAAATGGTATCTCCAAAAAATTATGCAACAGTCAGTTACCAAATTCCAACATGAAAGATAATGTTCAGTCAACAATACTTATAAACACCCCAGAAACACCATTTGAGAACTCCAATATGTGAGAAATTGATTACAATAAATCTGTAATTCAAGACTTTAGTAAATACGTACGTGTCCATAAGTTGAGGAATTTCAAGCAAGTCAAGCAATGTACTGTGGTTAGCAAGCAATGCTTGGTTCATCTTCCTCTTTTCTAAAATCTCTTCTGCTGATTCAATAAACTCAGTGCAACCAGACGTTAACTTTGGGGTCTCAGTAATCTGCGCAAGAAAAAAGTTTGCACATCAGGACATCATAAGCTCATACTATAAAGAACTTATAGACAAACAATAGAAGTATCAACTGGAGAAAATTTAAACTTTCAAGATAGCAATATTTATTCGGATTTCTACAAGCAGAATGCAGCAGATTAACAATTTTTGTTCCGAGTCCCAAATACAAACATCTTAAGTAGTTCGCGTAACAATGCCTGCACCTTCAGGGCTCAATATGATATAAGCGAACAAGTGAAAGCAACTAATTTTATATTTAAACCACACATGCCGATACAAATTTCTACACAAACAACCGAATTTCTACTATAAACGCGAATAATCCAAAACTAATCAGAAAACAAAATAGAGAAAACAAGAGATCACATTACCAAAGATTCAAGATGCTTATCGATAGAAGAGACTTCCTCTCGAATCGCAAGCAATGCATCAGCGGTGGCTATAAAGGCGCGGTAGTTCCCCACCGCCACCTCCTCCATTTGCCTCTGTATCCGCTCCGCATCCACCCGCAGTAGCTCCGGTTCCTATCAAACCCAGCCAAAAATCACAACAAAACGGAAATCACATAAAACAAGAAAACTCAATTAAGCTGCAAATAGATCAATAACAATATCAAAGGTACTTTGTGGAGACGATCGAGAGTGAAGGAGAGGAGCTCGGAGACGTAAGGCTGTTGAGAGACGGAGGCTAGCGGGATAAGGATAGCCACTGCCGAGGCGTCATCGGCATTTTCAGTCTCCATTGAGTTGGAATTGAGTGAATGAATTGATTCAGGGTTTTGAAAGGAAAGGTTTAGACTTTGGATCTTAAGAGGCGGGTTCAGATCTGTGTGTGGGTGGTTTCGTTGTGAAGAGTGAAGTAGTCTTGACCGGTACGGTGGTTTTGGTTTAAAGTGTCCATTTTATGATTATGTAAATGGAGTCGTTTTGGCGTGGCCGTGGCGGTGCTCTGCTCTTGCGAACTATGGTATTTGCCCTGTCATCGTAACTACCCGACAACCTTTGGCTTTTGCCTCCAAAATTTACCATGTAGTGGTTTCTTTCACCGTAAAATCTGGTTATTGTCCGAGTACAATCTACTCGAACCGAGTCAAATTTTGGAGGCAATATGCTTGGCTTGTTAACTCGAGTCTACATTATGCTTGAGTATGACTCGAGATATATATTTTATGTTCAAGTTTGATTCATTTAAAATTTGATGAGTTTGTGCTCAACTTTTTGTAGGCTTGTTTAGATTTTGGGTTGTTTTTGTTGCAAACTCATTTATAGCATGTTTAATTGAGAAACTAGCTAAATTTGTTTAATAAATAAATTTTAAATTGACTGTCTATTTAATTAGGACAAATTCTCTACATATTTAATTATAGTGGGTATTTAGGACAAATTCTTTACATATTTAATTATAGTGTTCACAAAGCATATTATTGAGGTTGTTCATGATTCTATTATGTTCACGAGGCTATTGTCGAGCATTTTCGCGAGTTTATAAATCGAGTTTTGAATTATTCAAATTTTTCTCATTTATATATCGAGTTTGAAAATTTGTTCAAATTTGACTAGTTTATATACAACCTGACCGCTAAGAAACTTTTATCAAGTCTGTGACCAAAAAAAAAGAAAATGGAACTTGTTATGGACCATGTCCCTCGACCATTGCACGCTAGGCTCATCTACTGAGATATTGTCTACTTTGGGCTTGTCCGTTGTGGACTTGAGCCTTCACGGTTTTATCCCTCAAAAGACGCCTCAATGGTCTGAGAGAAAGATATACTTATAAGTTGTCATTGACATCGACTTCTAGATGAAGTGAGAGCATGATACTATAATAGGCCTCCAATCGAGGTTAAGGGGCTTAAGAACACAACTTTTAGCTCGACATCTTTTTGCCCGAGTTCCCACAAATCGCGTCAATTGTTGTTGCCTTGGATCGACAATGGTTTTTGGATCTTTAGGTCATTGTCTTAAACGGTTCTTAAGTCTTCAAATTGTTGTCTTGGATGAAGGTCTCTTTGTAATTTGCAAAATAAAATAAGGTTAGAGGTCAGGAGATTATCCTTGATAGCACTCTGACACTGAAGTTAGAAATTTGGTAGGGTCTTGGTCTAGTTTGAGGTAGATCAAATGTAACGCCTCGCTCAATTTTGGTTGAACTTAAACACTTATACATTGCATGTACATATTTTACATGCATTGCGTATGTATTTAAAAAAAATACGTGTCAAATAGATTTAGAGATGATATATAGGACTAGAATTAGAAAGAAAACTCTTGTAATGAAGTAAACCAAGGACAAGAAAGAGAAAAAATGTAAAAATGGGACTAAAAGAGAAAATTGTGTTTGTACAAATGTAACAGAAATAAAAACACTAATTCACAACTCATATTTTGTATTCTTAACAACATATTTGAGTAAATCATCAGCCCATATTTAGTTCTACAGCTGCTCCATATCAACCAATCAAGTTAATAAATAGCAAACCAAAAATTGAAGATCAGGGTAAGAGTGAGTCGGCAACTTAACACCAATTTATGTAGCCTTTTTCTTACTTAGAGAAAACACGCAGAGTCCTGAAAACTCTCTCATTTAGACACACACCATCACTGAATCTTCTCATCTCTATTCAAACCGTTCACACACAACAAAGCTCTCTTAGTCTTAGAAACTCTTGACAATAGTCTATTTGCTCCCTATTTTTGAATTTGATAGAGATGGAATTTCTGAAAACCCAAAGAAAAAAACTTTTAGATTTGTGTGTCTTCTATATGTATGTAAAACAAGTTGAGCCAATTTTGTATCGTTTCCTATTTATGTTTGAAATAGTCTGGACTGCCTTGATTAACCATTCAGTAAGAAAAATCTATTTTGAAGCTGATTTTTGAGACAATAGAGACTCCATTTGGAAAATTGTAAAGCATAAACTTTGTAGTTATTTTTGTTTTAGCTGTCTGCAAAAATAAACAGCTTAATTCCAGGTATCAAAGGAGTTAGACTTGTTTATCTATAACTGGTCAAGTTTGTTGTTTTATTTAATAAAGTTTGATTCTAGACTTAGATGTAAAATTACTGTGATTTATGTACTTTAAATTAGGCTATAAAATTATCCACAAACAAGGGTGTATGAGCCTAGTTTCTAAATCAACAAACCGTTTTGGATTTGGATTTGAATAGATTAAACGGTGATAAAAAGATTGAGTAAAGGTTTGCCTGCCCTGCTGTAGCCTTTGGTCTGTCTTTAACAATTTGCTGCAACTTTTGTAGATTAAATTAGATAACGTGACTTGTATTCTTAGGAATACATATGTGTTTAGTTTGTGAATCAATTTACAGAACTTGCTTTGGTAATAAAATGAATGAATTATGATTGAACTACTAGAGGATGTATAATTTGTCGTGTAATAGGAACACGGCAACAGTTAGTCTGTCTTTGAAAATTCACCGTAAATTATACCAATTGAATTTGGATTCATATTTCTTATTCACAAAAAGTTTAAGATGTGTACTTTCAGATAAAATTTATATCAAGTTCATTGAAAATTTATAACTACAGAAATGTTAAATAGAACATCGATTATTTAGTTGAGATTAAGCTAATAAGTTGATTATAGGGATTGTTTTGATAAATTTTCAACAATAGGAGCCAATATTTTAGAAAACGTTAGATTATCGAAGAAGGGGTTAGATACTCGATCGAAATAGGATTTTCAACATCATCGGGGGTTTGGGTTTGCGTTTGCATTTGCATTCCATGCGTATTCTGTAATGTCACAGTACCATGTATGACTCCGTTATGATTTTGTCTGTCTTCAGCTCTGTCTGATATCCGAGGTGACCGACTATCCATCGGCGGTGCACATTAGGATTACTTGGCTTGGCATCCAGGTGAGTGCAATGATAGCTCTAGACACATAGATTGTGTCTTCTGAAACCCTATGTTTTTGTTATGTCTGGTTGTCATTTGAAATCTGATTAATTAACGGTCTGATTAATTTAATAATCTGACTTATGTGATAATTAACAATCAGTACTCAGTTTTCTTTTGAATTATTTACATATATTGTCTGTAAATAAATTTATGCTTTGCACGACTGTCTGCTTTGTTATTTATTCTGATATTATATCTAAAATATATTATACTCTTTTGTATTGATTATTTTGTTGAAATTATATTTTCTCTAAAATAATTAACCTATTTAAGAATAAATATAATTTTTTTTGAAATTAATAGTATGCTCCCCACGTTTGTCTGTTTAAAATAAATTGATAAGAAAAATCAATAATCTTGTAAATGATATATTATGATCAATAACATATACTCTGAATAATATAGTTGTAAGTCCCAGTAGGGGCCAATAAAATGATAATCTAAGAGGGGGGTGAATTAAAGTTTTAGCAAGATATAAACTTTGTTGAAAATCTTTTGCAAACTAAAACTAATAACACAGTTTTCTTTCAAACTAAAATCAAAGAATAAATGTGGAATCTCTAAAGATCCAATCCACACTCAATAATAATGTAAATCAAATGCAAGTGCAAGGCAAAGTAAAGAGATTAGGGAGAGAGAACAAAACTAGATTTATAGTGGTTCGGTCAACCATGCATACGTCCACTACTTAAGTCTCACTTAGATTTTTCATTATCTCCTCACTTGCAGGTGGAGGAAAACTGTTACACATTGGTTTTGCATAATCAATAAGAAAACCTTTACAGCTTGTTTTTGCAGGCTTAACAAAAAAATCGTTTTTCTAGTTTTTACAGGCTCAACTAGAAAACTGAACTACTTTTTTTTGCGGGATCAACAAGCAAACCCAACTTTAGTTTTCAAAAGCTCACTAGCAACCACTCTTGTTTTTCTAAGGCCTAACAAGGAAACATATCTACCCTCAATCAAATACTTTGATTGTTACAAATTGTGTTCTCAAAACACAGATTTAACATTAAGCCCAAACTCAGAAATACATTTGCAAGTATATAGCTCAAATGGGTTAGAAAGGTAAGGAAGAGAGATAAAATGAATAACAAGTCTAGGCAAGGTCTCTCTTACTTCTCTTCTGACTTTGGACGTCTATTTATGATCACTTAAAAGAATATAGTCGTTGGAGCCTCGAAGTAGCCGTTGTGAGAGAATGAAACCTTATGTTTTAAATGACGTCACCTTGTACAACGTGCATTGTATCTCCCTCTACGTGCGTTGTACTTTGTTCCATTGAGTTTTGCGTGACTTGATAACAATTCAAAGCGTCTTACAAGAACTCCAGTAGTCACTGCCTTGAATGGATTGTCATCAACGTGCGTTATACCTTCATCAACGTGCGTTGATCACATATCAATGTAACTTATGGCTTGTTCAACGTGCGTTGATCTTCATTCCAGAGTATGCATAATTACCTAGTGATTCTTCAACGTGTGTTGCACACTCTACAACGTGCGTTGTCGACTTCATCTCAAGATTTCACATTTAATCCACATCAGCGCGTCAGAAAATATTCAAATTTAAATCCCGAGGAGCATCTTGGCTTTGTCCTCATTTGACCCCGTCACCGTGCGTTGCACTGTTTGTAACGTGCGTTGAGCATTTCTTGAAAGGTTGCACCTTTTGCTCTACAACGCGTCTTGTATCATTTAGCAACTCCAATAACGTGTGTTGTATATTCTATAACGTGCATTGATAAAAGTCTGATGCTTTGCTCTTTTGGAATGGATGATCTATGTGCTTTGTATGCATTATAATGCGCCTTAATGCCATTTTCACCGTGATCAACGTGGCTTGCACATACATAATGTGCTTTGTGAGTGCATATCAACAAGTCTGCAATTTTGCACTCCTTTCATAGATGTTTTGTATTCATAATCATCAAAACCGAACTCAACAACAGTATATAAATATATTATACAATACACTATGTAATTATTTTTCAAATTTATTGGTTTTCTTTATATGTCTGTCTGTTGTTAGCCTGACTGTTTAAACATAATTAAATCTAAAAATTTGCCCTCTAAGTGTTATACATATTATGGTCAACAATGCTTCTGTTACTGCTAGTTTGTTTCTGCATATCTGATTTTCTGTAGATAATTATACGTTTTTTGTGTGCTCAAACTTTTGCATGTAATCTGGACTAATTAAAGACTTGGTAACCTAAAATCTGGCTTATGTGGAATTTTTGTGTTAAGAAAAGGGTTTTGAATTATATTATACCTTTTGTATTAAACAGTCTATTTGGGATTTAATATATGTTCCGTATAAACAATCTGTTTGAGATTAAATATACTCCAGTAACAATCGTCTGCTCTACATGTTTGTTTTCTTAGAATATTTCTAACGAATAATCTGTTGTCTGAATATTACATTATGCATGTTTGCTAATGATCTATCTATTTTGAATATTTTATACTATGCTCAATAATATATTATATATATTATAAGATACCCTGTAATAACTTTTATAATTAAATATTTGTTTTGTATATTTGATTGTTTATTAATGTATTTGTTTAAGTTATTTTAAATATTATACTATGTCTGATTATATGTTTGCTTTGTATAGTTTGATAAGATGATTTGTTCTCTAAATATTATATATTGTGGTTAGCAATAATTTTGCTATTATAGTTTGTTGTCTGTAAATAATTATTTTAATTATTCTGACTCGGAACTCGTATGCCACGGGGTTAACATAACATTTGGTATACCAATGCTCTGTGAAGGCCTCGTTACCAGGGTAACATCGTAACCCGTGTCTACCGCTCAAACCCACGTGATTCTGTCTATTTCTAGTAGCAGTAGTCCACATTTGCCTAAGTGACTATTTTTGTTTTTGTCTAATTCTGGTTCTGTGTCTGATACTTTGTTATAATAATTGTCTAAAATAATTCTGATTTAATGTTTGGTTAAAATAGAACTCTGATTTCTGTGAGATTGTATAACTGATCACACCCCTTTAATATATTGTATTTTGATTTAGCGAGGTGTGTCATGTTGGATCCCGTAGACTGCAATGCTCGTAGATATACTCTTAGTGATCAGTTTTCATCTGTTTCAGTTTTAAGACCCTTAGGGTGTCGGGTACTGTTTTAGTCCCTAAGGCTGTCAACTGTTAGCCCTTTTGAGCCAGATACTATTTGGGCTCTTAAAGTTGCTATCTATTTGATTATGATTTGGATGATGAAAGCAATATTAATATATTAAGGGTGTATGATCAGTGATATCAATATTAGAAAAATTTTGAGGTTTGGTATATGTTGTATTATTTGAATGCATGTTGTCTGAAGTATGAAGTACATCTGAATCTCTGTTTTAATATTTATCTGATATTTATGATGGTAGACTGCATGTTGTTTGCCTTCTGTGCGAAATATTTTGGAAAAGGGTTTTGATCTAATACTAATACGTATGGTGTATAAATTAATATAGTATATGTATATACGTGTATGCAATATTTTTTTTAAATGTTTTCAAACCAGTTATGTGATGCCCCAGAGACGATCTAGAGTGTTGTCCCTCACTGAGTTTTACTCACCCCTCCCTTTAACATTTCAAGTGATTTTGTTGATAGCGATCATTCGACATCTAACGTTCAATGAGGTATTAAGTAGCAACAGTGAATGCCCGTTTATTCGGGCCATAATATGTCAGTTTAGTAGATGTTCCACACTGGATTACTTTTGGTTGTATGTCTGTATATAAATATTTTGATTAAATTGACTTACTTATAAGTATTTTCTTAAAAATTTGACTTACTTATGTTTCATTCATTTAGAATTATTATCATTAAAATCATATTTATAAAATAAAATCTTTTATTTATTGTTTGTTGAATAATGGTTTGGCTTAAGATTTTGGGTAGATGTTCTGATTGTTCGAGGCTTGTGCGGTATGGGTCGAGCCTCCGGTTCGGTTTGCCTCGTACACCAATCATGGTCCGATCTCGGGTTGTGACATCAAACATACCTCTTGATGTGGTGAGGACTTGTACTTATGGAGTTTTACGGTGGAATATTCTTGAGGGAATATTCTCTCTTATTAATGAGAATTAACTAGGTTTGGTGTCTTTATTTCTCTTTAGGATTAGGCTGAATATGTATGTCGGCCTAATGAGTTTTGACCCATGTCACATCAATTACTTCCCATTCATATTTTTGGGCTTCCTAAAGATAGGAATAACTGTTTGACTTGGATTCCATAATCACAAGATCAAGTTGCATTGAACCATTTTAAGACTTTTTTACATGCATTTTTCTATCCAGGGATTATTTTACAAAATTTTTGAAAACTTTGATTGACTAAGCTGTTGGGCGAATTGACTCAACAAAAGCTATATTGATTCAGTTTACACGCTCCAGATTTGTTTTCAGGTTATGCACACCTTTGAATTTTGATTCAATCAACTTCAAATTTGACGCTCCCTTCTAAATTAAATTATTTCCTCTAAATCATTTTCAATCAATTGGATTCAATCAAAGTCTTTCATCTAAATCTAGATTTGTTTCCAGGCTATGCATACCTTTTTACCTCAGGAATTATCCAATTTTCCACCTAAGACCTCTTCTCCTCCATTTGACGTAGAGAAGATAAAGACCAAGTATTCCATTCCTTCGGGGTGGCAAGTCTCTTTTCCTGACTCAAGTTCTGCTAGCTTTACTAACATATCATGGGGCTCTTTTGCCATAATAACAAATTCTTTAGACATGGGATTATGCTTTCCTCTTCCCACTTTTGCCATAAGATTCTTGAAAGAAAACAAGCTTGCTCCCGTGCAACTTCATCCTAAGGGATGGTTATCACCTTTGCACGTGCATCGATCGAGAGGGAGTTTTTAATCTTCATAGATCTCCTACTGTTAAGCACCTTTTTATTGACAACTTTTCCAAGTTAAAGCCAAATTTCGAGAGTTGGATTCTAGTCTTCCCTCCTGAGCGCTTTTGGAAGGCTTCACTTCGATGGTGGGGGAATAGACCGAAAATATCTAAGCTTAGCTCCAATGAATTAAGGGATGTATTTATCAACCAAATTGATATATTGGTATCTAACAATGAGATCACATGCTTTAGGCTACTTAGTAATCACAAATTGACTAGCGCAGGATGAGGGATCATCTTGGATTCCCAAGCCTCGAGTTTTTCATCATCAAACAATGATCTTCCAATGAGATCGAAGCATACGAGCCTAAGAAGACCATTCTTCTCATGTCCTTGAACCTTCTAAAGAACCGTAAATAATGAAATTTTCCTTGGTTCATTTGACTCGTCCCTTTCCTTAGGGGCAACTTCTTTAATGTCTTGAGTACATCTTCCACTGACCCTATAGATGAACTCTTAGATGATTCCATTAAATATCTCAAAGGTGTCTAATAACAATATCTTTTTTTTCTTCTTTTTTTAATTATTCATTTTCTCTAGCTAAAAAATTTATTATCTTTGAAGATATAGGTCCAAGGAATCCACTTAAAGAGGCAATGATGTGAAGCAACACAAATGAGAAGGATCTTCCAAGCCTGATAATGTGAGAAATCCTTCTCGAGAAAAATGTTCTTCTTCCCAACCTTCTAAGCCTTTGAGAACCTTAGAGGAGTCTAAGGGAAAAGAGAAATTACCATTCCTACGAAGCTTAGGATAGCAGATCGAAGGTTTTACAATTAGAGACACAACGACCAATGAAACTACCCTCTATTGAGGATCTCATTCCTTCATGGAATGGCAATGATAATCAAGTATTTTGAAGAGATGAATTTATTGGGAAGCTGGGCTTACTCGATACTGATTTAGTGATCATGTCGGGGGTGTTAATGTTGAAGTGATTTTTTCTTGATCAAGATGCAAGAAAAACCTTGAAGAAGTAAAATAAGCCAAAGAGTGACGGAATTGT
Source organism: Flueggea neowawraea (assembly GCA_948243855.1). Taxonomy (NCBI): domain Eukaryota; kingdom Viridiplantae; phylum Streptophyta; class Magnoliopsida; order Malpighiales; family Phyllanthaceae; genus Flueggea; species Flueggea neowawraea. The sequence goes on from CAODLS012733821.1 coordinate 13,070, forward strand.
GGAGAAAAACAAGTCAATGGTTGGACACGGAAGTTCCTACGGGCATGGCATGGCCCATATGTGGCTCTAGAAGCAGAAAGGAAGAGTTTTGTCGAAACAGTGAAGGATACGGCCGTGTCCTAGACCGTGTAATAGGCAAAACTAACAAACGGCCTGACACACGGCCGTGTGTCAGCCCGTGTAACTTGCGGTTTCACACGGACGCATGTTTTTATCCGTGTTTTGACTGGTTTCGTCCGTGTTTGGCTCTCTTATGCCCGTGTCTTCATACCTGAACGTGTTAGGATGAGTTTAGGGTTGGTTTTAGGGTTTTCTCTTCCTATTTAGGCTTGTATTACTTGTAAACTATAAAAGGGGGCCTGGGAACGTCTTGGGTAAGCTTTTGAACGCCGTTGTAAGTTGTTGTGTTTGTTTTTTACTCTGAATAGTAGAATTATTTGTGCTCTGCCCGTAGACGTAGATCGAATTGATCGAACCACGTAAATCTTGTGTTCTTCTGTGATTGCTCTTTTTTATTCCACATTTTCTTCTATTGCCTAATTTCCTAACAAGTGGTATCAGAGTCACAGAAGTTTGTTCAGAAACTCCTGGGGTTCGTTCTGTAGAAAGAAGATGTCTTCATACAAATTCGATATTGAAAAATTCAATGGGTTGAATGATTTAACGCTGTGGAAGCTGAAGATGAAGGCAATTCCGATTCAACAGAAGTGTGAGAAGGTGATTGAAGGTGGAGAAATTACCGGTAGAACTGACAGCAGTGCAGAAAATGGAGGCTGTGAAGAGAGAGCATAGTGTAATTCTATTGATTCTGGCGGATGAAGTCTTCAGGGAGGTAGCTGATAAAACTATTGCAGCAGGCTTGTGGCAAAAGCTTGAGAGTAAGTATCAGAAGAGATCTCTGTAGAACAAGCTTTATCAGAAAAAGGTTGTTGCATACCTTGAAGATGTCAGAAGGCATGCAGGTAAAAGAACATCTTAATAAATTTAATAGGATTGTATTAAATTTGAAAGGTGTTGGTGTTGACATTAATGATAAATATCAATCTATGTTTTTGTTATATTCATTGCTTGAATCATATGAGAGTTTTGTTGATACTATCATGTATGGTAGAGATGAAATTTATGTTAATGATGTGAAGGATGTTTTGTTGTCTAAAGAACTGAAGATGTTAACTTCTAGTTCGGGTGGAGACAGAGTGGAGTCCGGTTAACGGTGAGTAGGGGCAATAGAATAGGAAAGAATCATGGTTTGAGGTGTTATCACTGTAAGGAGATGAGACACATGAAAAAGAATTGTCCACATAGGGGAAACAGTGACAGATCAAGGGCAACAATAGTTTAGAATAATTATGTGGGGTTTCAGGATAATTCTGATGAG
>CAODLS012733874.1:0-15100 GCA_948243855.1 Flueggea neowawraea
ATTCCACTATTACTAGCATCTCTCAGTTCTTTCCGAAGATCTTGACAGCAATGAAGACACAGATCATATGAGCAATTTGCACAATGCCGGTGATAATCAATAATAGGTATCCTACAAATATTGCTGCACAAAAACACAAAAGGAATATCACTGACTGTTAAGTTCTATTGAGGATACACATAATAAATCCGATTCCTAATCAAAAGTTAATTGCACATGTAATGTGCAATATTAAGATTGAAATATCAGATTGATTAACCAAAAATAAAAATGCTGGCCACCGTTCACTGTCACTGCACCAGGAACATATGGAAAGTACAAACAGTTTCTGCAGATTCTTATCCCCGTAAAACAAGATCAAGACTTCCGTAAGTTTTATTAGTACCAGCACATCTGTTCATCTGCATTCAATTTGGCCCGGACAAGATCTATATTACTACCTGAAAAAAAAAATCCCAGTTAAAATAATGTCACATGCAAACACACAAATTCATGCAACAAAATCATCCTACCACGGAGCTTTTTCTCCAGTTCAACTTCAGAGCATTGTTCTTGATGAATCTGCTTAACCACAGGAAGTACTGAAGATAATAGGCAGTAGAGATATTGCAACTTGTCAAGGACCGTTATTTCCCGTATTTTAACCTACAAATGATTGAAAGCGATATGATCAACACATAATTTATTCAGGATACATTTCACTATCTAATCTGGTAAGATAAGCCACTTAAATCCATTGATAAAATACCTTTACCATATTATCCCCTCGTAAGCACACCTTACAATTACAGATGCCCCGACATGCAGGACAAGCCTTCTTGATTTCTTCCAATGGAATGTTCAAGTACCTACCAGGAAAACTTGCAAAATCATGCATGTCTTAAAAAATACAAGTACTCTGAAAAAGTTGACACTCACCACATGGAGATACAGCTATCACAAAAAACCTCTCCTATCACATTTGAGACACCAAGTAACTCTGCTTCTATCATTTCTCCGACACTGATGACAAGTCTGTCCACCAGCGTCTTCAGAGGGATTTGTAATCCCATCTTCAGAGTGTCCCAGAAAGCAACTCCACAATCATCATCCTCCACAGTTTGACGTGATATTATACAAAATATCAAGGAAGCACATTTATTTGAAATATTTCAATAATTAAAACAAAACATGCCGCAAACTTCATTGCAGTTTTACTCGCCATCATACCATCCGCATCAATGCTCCTTTGTGATCTACTCCCGGATGAATCCATTGCGGAAAATGGAGTTCTGTAAGAGCTCCAATTTTCTTATGTCTCGGTAAGCAAGTCACCACTCGACTTCAGAGAATTGCGAGCAAACAGACTACTTAAAGATATTTCAAGTGAATAAGAAACCTGTTGTTTCGATCCCCTTCTCTTTGCTGAGACAGAAAGTGGATGGCCTTCAACTTTCATATTCATTAGTGGCATATCATACTCATCACTCTTACTCTCCATGTAAACATCACCTTCGCGCAACAATTTCCTTTTCGCTTTCTTTAAACCGGCTCCTAAAGCAGAATTAGCTGCCCTCCTCTTCACCTGGATGTAGTGCTTTTCACACATGGTTTTATCTGGCATTGACATTGCATCTCCACTGCTTCCCATCTGACCTCTTACACAGCAAATCATCAGGTATGCCCACATTATCCTCCCCATTACCCAACCCCGAACTTTGATGTTCCATCCTCCCAAACTCTCAGTGAAATCTAACAACAACAACACATAACAACAATGGAATAAGCACAAACCCTAAACACAAGCAAATAAAAAATTAAAGCCTCAAGAAGCTCAAAAATCAACTTCAATTTCAGAACATACAGCAAATACAATTCGTTCAATAATTAGCACAACAGATCAATAATTGAAGTTCCAATTCAACAATTAAGTCTTCTTTTATTCCTTTTTTTTACTCTTCTCCAGTAAAATTGAAGCCACTCATTGTAAGCTCAACAGATATAGACGCGAATTCGATGGAACAAAATTTACGGACAGCGAAAGAGAAAGAGAGTCACAACATCTAAATAGCAGAAACTAGGGTTTGACGAAGTGGACAGAGGGAGCGAGTTTACCGAAGCCGTCAAAACAGAGTGAGAGGAACAGAACCGGCGAGTCACAGAACTCATAGGCCGTTGAAGATTCGCATTGTTAAATTATAAACGAAAATTGTTTTTTATTTTTTTGGTTTTCGGATTTTTTAGGTTCTCTGCTTTTTTTTCTGGTAATGGTCGGCCTGGTTCTTTCAGTTTTGGGATTTTTTAGCCTGTAGAACGAGCATCGCTGAGATTTAGTGAAATCTACAAAAGCATCCTCATATTTGAAAACCTAACTAGTTGATCCCTTTCAAGAATTTTTAATGATACGGGGATCTTATACAAGATTATAGTTTAAGACAAACCAAGTTGAATTATAATTAATTATTAGAGTATGATTATAATTTAATGTTAGCTTAGATTTACTTATTCTATTAGAATTTAGATTAGACTATTATAAATAGAGGTATTGGATCTCATTAAAAAAAATACAACAAAAATAAGAGATTAAAATCAATAAAATTTGTGAGAGGGTTGTTTCCAATCTTGGGACTTGGAGTTGGGTTTTGTTCTTAGTTGTCCCCCTTCCCCTTTGGCCACCATTGATTTGCTACTAGTGAATCGACGTGGGTTTTTGTTTACTTTCGTATTTTCTAAGTAGATTTTGCGCCCTTTTTTTATTTTATTGTTTTAATAATTGTACAAAACTATTTGTACTTGTTATATTTTCGTTTCAATTTTTGTTGTGTTTGATTTATCTTTGTTTTGATTTAGTTTTGGTTTGGCTTGATTTTGATTTGCTTGTTGCATAGTCATTTTTTCCAGTCATTTGGCCACATTTCAATTTTAGAGAACGTGTTGTACTCTTAATGTTCTCATTCTGTAATTATAAGTTGTAATATCAATTTTCATTAAGTGAATAATGCACTCATTTCATGTTCACTTTTTCCTATATAACATAATATTGTTTATTGGTTTTAAAGGATTGGGTCTGATGGTAATCACTTAATATTTATAAGTAAATATTTCAATTTCAAGCTTTATTGGAAATAAAAAATAAAATAATTGATTTGAACTTTATGCGTTCCTTATTTTTTAAAAAACAAATAATAATATTGTCTATTGGTTTTGAATATAACAAAATATTCTCATTTTGTTATCATAATATTACATATTGTCTATTGGTTTAGGGTGACTGGGTGAGTGTCAGATGTGGCGGTAAAAGATGTATTAGGAGATTCATTTCCCCAAAATAATATATAGGGGGAAAAACTGCTTTTGATTCAAACCCATTTTGGCCCTTCTCCATTTCCTTTAGCCTTTATTTGGATGAATGAAAAAGAAAAGAAAGCAATGTAAATGACATTTTTTATTATTATTTGGATAACAATAAAATGATAAAAAATAAGAAAAATAAAGAGAAATAGAGAAAATAAAGATAAAATAATAAAAAACAAGGAAAATGAAAGGAAATAGAGGGTGAATTTTGTTTTTCACCAATTTAATGAGAAATGAAAGAAAATATCATTTCCTTTCTTTTTTTTTTTCTCCTCTTTTTCATAAACATCCAAACAAGGGCTATATTTTTTGGCTTCCTGGAATAACAGAACCAATATAAACAGGACAAACATTGGTATCGCAAGGCCAGCGTTTAAAAATTAAAACACAGACGGTGAGAGAAGAGGTTTCGGAAAGCTTGGGAGTTGAATTTTTTTTTTTTTTGCTTTTAGCTGCCTCCTTCCGCCACTGATTGCCGCTGGTGAGTCCCCATGGGTTTTTCATTCTGTTCAGAAAGTTGAGTTCTTCGGGTTAGCGTTAACTACTTTTCCCGATTACGTTAGGGTTTTGTTGATTACCATGGATTAATTTTTGTGATTTGATTCGCTTTAATTGAAAGACGACCACATCTAGGCTTTCTAAACTTAATTTCTTTTTTCTATTAACAGCCCAAATTCTGCATCTGCTTGGCATCCATGGCGGAGTTGCATCCACACCGAGAATGTACCACTAGCACCGTTTATCTCTTCTTTTCGTACGATTTTGGTTTTCGCAACGAAGGTTACTCTCTGTATGGCATGGACATTTCTATGTCCGAGGAACAAGTTTTGGCTGTTGAACCTCCGCTCTTACTTGTGCGGCTTCCTCTTCTAACTCGATCGCGCATGGTATGTGCAAAATTAGGCTCCAAGTTTTACTTCCTCGGAGGTGTTCGTTTAGTTGACAATCGCCGCCTTCCACTATCTGAATCTCCATCAGACGTGCTGGTGTAGGACCCCACCGACACATCCTTGAAGGCAAAAGATCCTGCATACAGAGTGGTCGAAGGCAAACCAATGAATCATGGAAAAGTGAATCCTACCACATTTGAAGTGAACGAGAAATTATATGTGCTTGGGTGTCGGCTCCCCGACGTTGATGAAGGTTCCCTCTTTGAGGAATATGACCCCGTAAAAAATCGCTGGACCAAGTTGGAAGTTCCTCCTGTTAGAGGCCAAAAATATGGCAGCTGTGACAGTTTTGTCATCAGTCCGAGTAGAGTTCTTATTTCATAGATTTGGAGATGGTTTGGTCATTTTCTCTTTCAATCCTCAAACCTACTAGTGGTCAAGTTCTATTAGATCAGGTACCGCCTTTCATTTGCATACTCTGTTTGTGGAGGACAGTTTCTATGGAGTTCAGGGCCGTTTTAAACCGCACAAGTTATGTCCTTGCACTCTTGCTGAGGATGATCAGCTTTTTCATGTGCCTGCTGCGCCCGATCCATACGTAGATTGGGGAGATACTTCACCCATATCTAGGCAAAATACCCTCCTCTTACACGCTTTTCATCTAGACCATTGATTTGTCATCTATCTAGCAGGCGTTTTGGCATCATAGAATCAGCTTCGTCTGTAAAACCTGACCCTAAACCCAACTTGCCCGATCCCTATCATAGGCTCCTGAAAATCATTATCTACAAGGAGCTCCAGGGTGATCAAACATATTTTACGCTTAGATGCCTGCACAGGTCCGTGATCCCAATCAAAACAGACTTCAACGGCCTTGGTGTTCTCTCTAGCTGCCATGTTATGAGCACTGTAAGTATACAAATGTTTAGTTACTACGTCCCATTCTACCCAGCGTGTTGTTTGATTGCTAGTTGGCCAATGTGTGGTGTTGTCTTGATGTTTGATTATTACTTTACTTGCTGTTAAGATTTTCATAATTTCGACACTTTTTCTTCTTGTAGGAGGAGAAGAACAAGGGGATACAGGTTGATGACAAGGAAATTGGAACTGACCGGCAAGATTTGATTTTTCCTCCATTGTCGTGCAGCGAAAAAGAGCAGCTAAATCAAAATGTTTTTGAAAGACTAATTTTTGGACAAAAAACTGCAGTTTGGAGGTCGCATTGTCTTGTTAGTCTATTATTGACATAACCTTTATGTGAAGCTTGTTTCATTGTAAGCCTGCTAAAATTGGTGTAACTACAGTTATCTGTGTGGTTTTTGTACCGTCAAGTTACTATGGGTGGGTATTTAACTGTTACTCTTGCTATAATCAAGATTTCCTTTCTTTTGTTTTGGCACTTCTTCTCGTTGCAGGAAGAGGAGGAGGGAAAAAGATGCAGTTGAGCGACAGAGGCTTTGGAATCATCATGGTATGGTTTGATTTTTCCTTTAAAGTGGCAAGTAATTTTGCTTTTTATCGTAGGCCCACAAGGTTGTTGCAGATTTGCCTGCTGATTGTCATTTTATGGCTTTGTTATAGTTGCTTATTGTCATTTTATGGCTTTTTTACAGTTATTGAAAGGATATCAGAGTTGAGCAAAATTGATCCTTGATATTGGTTTTCTTTCAAACTCGGTTGGACTTACGCTTCAAAGTTCTTTTGATTCTGAAGGAGAAAACCTCAAAAGTAAGGAATTTTTGGATGTCATGAGTTTTTGGGAGAAACTGATTAGGAATGTCTATTTATTTTGGTACATAGGCAAAGTATACATTTTATTACAAGTCTTATTAGAAGTACATGTCGTGTACTTCTGCTAGCAGTAAGTTATATATTGACTGATATTTTGTTTTTGGAAGGAGGGTGACATTGTGAGGTCTTTAGTTTAATATAGATGTTGCCATGGCTATTTAGTAGTCATATTTTGTTGGCAATCTCCACTGTTTGCAAGGGAAGAACTTTGATGTAATTAATTTAAATCACTACACCCACTGTTAAGATGGGAGATTTTCACGAGGAAGAGTGTTGTCATCTTTTCTTTTTTCCCTTTTTGTTTTTTTTGCATATAAAATCATCTCAAAGTTTTGCTTGGTGATCAAACCAACCAAGAATAGTGCTTTGCAGAAACATTATATAAATGCATTTTAGTAGCAGTAATAAAAGTTGAAGTATCTACTAGTTGAGTTCATGGTATTTTTAGGCTAAGCACAAAGTCTACTATTCACATAGTTCAGACTGTCATCCTATCTATATGCGTTATTTGTCTCTGTAATTTTTTTTCATGATCTTGAACTATTCAATGATGTCGGTATAATCATCGTATAAGCACACACATTCAATTGGAGTGTGTATATTCCCAGATTCGGCCATCCAAATTGGAAAACCAAATGTCTGGGGAAAACTTGATCAACAAATTCCCTTGCCTGTATTGTCGGTAAATATTATGTTTTCTAAGAACAAACTTGTTTGGGTTGAGTATGTTCCTTTGTGTGAATAGGCTAAAACTCAATTACCAAAGTCTTTTTTCACTGGGGAATACGATGAAATGTGCCTCCCAGTGATTTTTATAGGGAAACTAGTTTTTCTTTCCTTAACAAGTAAAAAGAAAATACTGCTTTGACAATTTTGATTTTTGGGTTTGATAAATTTCAGATTTCCACCCTGTGTTTTATGAAGATGTGGGGAGCGCCTTCATAACAAACTTTGCTGACTTAGCAGAAGCTATGACACAACAATTGACAATTCGTAATTAACTCCCTGACAATCAAGAATGGCGTTTGATTTCCTTACAAGTGGATCGATTCTATGCCTCTTTATAGAAAAAAGAATTAGCAGGGTTACGTGCTAAGTTTACAAAGAAGAAAATAATGTTGTTACAGCGCTTGCGGATCAGTCTTATTTCGACTCTTCTCTTTTTACGGCGAATTTGATAAGATCCTGTAAGATTGCCTTTAGCCACCCCATCCTGAGAACATGAACTCTTTCCTTTGGTTTCGAGCACTAATCTCTATCAGCCAAAGCAGATCCGCAGCTTAGGTTTTCCCAACCTCATATTCACTCGTGCATAATTCAATTTTCTAATAGATTTGTTTTTCTAATCAGATCTTACATTATAGCGTGCTTGTTCTATCCTGGGCTGATCATATAAATATTTTTGGTTTTCATTTTATACGAATCATTTTTCATTTTATATGTTGGAAGAAAAAAAAAGCATAAAACAACCAACAAAACAACTAAAATACTACCTAATTTGTACCATGAAAGCAACAAATATTAGGTATATTTTTGTTGTTTTTACGTTGTTTTTATTTTCTAAATACAGCAAGACATATAAAATGTGAAAAGTAACATGAAAAATTCCATGTCTATTTGCGAGAAGTGCAATTTGATACCATAAGAATGTAATTTTTTAATCCGAATGCCAATAGGCCGGAATTTCGTCTTGTTCTATTACCATTATTTCGAGGGGAGTCTACATAATTATGACGATCGAAAATTGATATTACTAATTTATTCATTCAGCCAGATATCAATACTACACATGTCACAATTACATTTTAATGTATTTATATATATGTTGTTTATATATATAAACAATACATATATATAATATAAATGCAACATACATACATATATATACAACAAATAAATAATATATATGTAATATATAAATAATACATATATAATATATAAATTTAAACTTAGGTGATCTTTTACATAAATAATACACCAAACTAAAATATATTTTATAAATAGCTACTTAAACTTTAAGTAAACATGGCCACAAAATATAAACGAACGACAAAATATAAATGAAATTTATTGAAGTACCCACAAAAAGTCAAAACGTGGATTGGTACAATCATCTAAAAATAGGAGTTCCATTTCTAAGATAGGTGTTCCACGTTTCTCATTTCCATTAGCATCTAAATTCATCAGTTTCAAAGCACATTCAAAATCAAAAAGGGATTCGGATTAATTATAAATTCGAATTTATTCAAATCATTCAATTTTTAACATCAACAACCACCAAAAATAAAGAATATTAGCGTATTGCGTCTACATAAAAAATTTTAGGAGGTGTTTTCAATTCCAAAACTTTAACAAGATAACAAATTCGTTTACTGAAATTCAAGAGATTTTAATGAATCTATTGACCAATGCAAATCTTTCTAATTCGTTTACTGAAACTCCTGATGTCATATGAAATTCAAGAGATTTTAATGAATCTATTCACCAATGCAAATCTTTATAAGTACAAAATAGGTTGAAGCATGTCGTGCATGTGAGTGTTAATCAACTAGAATGATCACTAGAAAAAAAAAAAAGGAGAAATCTTCTTCTTTCATTCGTTCTTCAATTTTTTTCCTTGTTGATTTGAAGATAAATCCAAATTTCAAATTAGCTTCTTTTTTTAGCATCTACACTTGAGTTCATATCAAGTTTCAATGGAGTTTCTAAGAAGATAGTGGTCTCTATTTCATTCTTAATTGAAAATCGCCAAATTGTTCCTTCTTAAATTGCATTCAAGATGCAAAAATATTGTCATATTTATATCAAGTTTCAATGGAGTTTCTATGTAGGATAAGATCTTACAATTTTCAAGAAAGGACCACCTTTTCACTACCTAAACGGAACCAAAAGGGTTAAGTGCTAGCATTTAAAACTTAATTGAAACCATGATGAAACCAAACATGTCTTTGGTAATAGTTGATTGTTCACAATAGGAGCCATAATCTTTCTTGAAACTTGCTAAAAGTCATTCAAATTCCGTAATCAAAATATCTTCAAACACATTAATCAAAACTCAATTGAAACTTAATATAAATTAAATGAGAGTATTAAAAAATTGAAATTTAGAATTAAGAAAGTAACAAAACTCATGTAAAAATGTTTATAAAACTGTACTGAAATCTAATTGAAATTCCATATGGACTACGTTGACTCTCAGAATTTAAGATTTGAAGTTGTAAATACGATTGTAAAACTTTACTGAAACTAGATTGTAATTTCTTAAATAAACTGACCTGTACAATTTAGAGAAGAAATAAAGATTGAAAAATAGTTAGCCGTTGTTAAAACTTTATTTTGACGAAAAAAATTAGATAATGATTGCCAAAATTGCGGAGCCATTATAAGTGAGAGAAAACGAAATTCATTGCCTTAAGAAAAGCATTTCAATCGAAATAAACTACCTCAAAAATAGTATTATATCCGAATTGTGGCTATTTTGTGCAATTTCTTCTCAAACTTATCAAACTATAACAAAACACAAAAATTGAATGTATATGTAAACTTATCAATCATGTTCAACAGAACAAATTTTTTGGAGTGTATTTTCAAATTTTGCAATTAAAACAAATGCTATGACAAATGATACAAAAAATCATCATCCGATATTTTAAATAGATGCACCGAGTTCGACACTTCTCATACACTAATTTTGGGTTGTGCCTTAGCTGTGCTTCAGTTCTTATAACATGAAAAACATTCAAATCAATTTAATTTCAGTTAACAATTTACAAATTAAGTACACCCACAAATTTCAAAAACATAGATTAGTATATGTGTGAAATAATCTCATTAAGATGCCAACAGGTAATTGTGACTGTGAAAGATGATTTTGTCTCAGGTTCAATGTAATTGTAACTTCTAAGAGCATACAAGAAAGATCTCAAGAGACAGAGGCTTCCTTTATGTATCATTGTTATCACATCCCATTCCAATTAACTGCTGCTTATTACAGCAAAACAATTTATAATGAAAATTTCTTGCAATTGACAGAATTGTGCTTACAAACAAATTCATCCTATCCAACAACATCAACAACCGGAGCATAACACAAATAATATGACTAAACCACTTACTCTCAACAGTCAACACTGGTAATGGAATGACAGTTTCATCAAACTCAAGCCGTGAAGACAATTTTGTCTATGCGTCGCATACTGTAGGAAATGGTGGCGGTCTTGGTGGTGAGGGGTGAGAGTAGTAAGGGTTTTGGTTGTGGGTGAAAGAAATGGCTCTGTGGAGCTAGAGTTTGCACGAGGGAAAATGCGCGATTAGGGGCACAGGAAGTCGGTTTTGGGGTTTGAATGGCGAAGAAAGGGCCAGTTGTGGATGCAGATGGTGGACAAGTCGAGTGGTGTAGGAGACTAATGGAGATGGTGGAGAGGTCATGTGGTGTAGCAGACTTCAATCTAATGGTTTCTTCCCGTCGCTATTTTGGACAGAGTTCTTCCCGCCTATCTCCTTCCGTCGACAAAGAAATGAGTGACACCCATAGAGAGACCATTGAGAGAAGTAACTCAAAGATCGGGAATGAGGGGCGTGCGTCTAGATCGAGCGAGAGAGAAAGAGAGAGAGCAATTTTAGGGTTTCTGTTGAACAATTGGGAAAGTGTCGAGAATGAGGAAGATCCCAAAATATGTTTCAGATATTTTTCGGCATTATTCTGTGCTCGTTAGCATGGTGCTCCCTTCTGCTCCTTTACTAAATTAAATGAACGGATAGGATTACAAGACTTCAATCTAACGGTTTGGAAATTCTTGCCTCAATGAGGCACCTAATTCAGGCACCTCACTGTAGTCGTTCCCCTCCAACTCTATTCTCCCTATAGTTTCTCTTCCTCTCACTTCCCCAGTTTCTTCTTTTCTTTCCCTTGATCTGTGGATCTGCCTCAATTACCAATCCTAGAATTACAGGTTCCTGACAGCATCACTGAGCATCAGTTGGATCATTAAGAAACCCTGGACTACTCGAATTCGGATAATTGTTATGAATCTCTTGATGTGGAAATACTTTCTCATCCTCTTTTTACTTCCTGCTCAGTTTATTGCATGATTTTTTGAGTGTTTGCCTGGACATTTCTAAGAGAAGCAAACTTGTAATTTCGATGATTTATACTTGCATTACTTAGTGCTGCTGCTCATATCTTCAACCAGGGAACTTTTGAACTACTCGTACAATCGGCACATGAGGAGAGTACTTCTCGGGTTTTAATTTACATGAACAGTCGGCTCTTTTTACTACATTTTGTTCTTATAGAACTTGCGTACACTCGCAGATGGTTCAACATAATGGTTGTGATCAATATCCTTCTGCGAAAGACCAAAATACGCATGCTTTCGTAAACAAACGGATAATTGTGGTGCGAAATTTTTCATGTTGAAATAGGGATGTAATATGTGGAAACAAATCAACAATGAGGATGGAATGAGGAGTGTGAGGACATTGAAAGATAGGAATTTGAGAATTGCAGGCGATGTTTCCCTGTTTCCAGGTCTTTTCTCTCTTTGGAGATGTTTCCCTGAGAGAGGAATTTCAACCTCAGGTGATGTCAGGAATTGGTGGGCTGGATTTTCTTGGTTGCAGGTGATGTTTCCCTGTTGCCAGGTCTTTTCTCTCTTTGGAGATGTTTAGTTTAGTTAATAAGATGAGTCCAGCCTAGTCGAGTTCGATGCACAGGCAGGCATCAAAGGAACATTATCCTGATTTTGATGATTACAGGCTTAATTTGTGGACAGCCAAAATTGGCCACTTCAGCTGTCATTACTGAATTCACCCCACGGATTGGACTGTAGAACTCCTGAAGACAGATAACGGTCTTGCGGGGGTGAGCAACTGGGAAGATGCCTTCCCACTCCTTCCTGCTTCAGTTTCAGGATTGTTCAAACGAGTACGTTCTGTTGCCTGCACTATTCTAAGGAAGACACAGTTGGTATCACCCATATTCGAACTAATAGCGATAGAAGCTTCAATTCCCCATGTTGAGTAACCTACAAAAGCTTCAACCCCTTCAAAATAAATCTCCAATAAAATCAACCTGAAGCCAAATTTTGTTCGAGACAACAAACTTTTCATTCCCTACCGTCAGTACAGTAACAATAAATATAAAACGCATTTCCTAAATTCTAATTTTCAAGTTATCATATCGTTCATATGGAAGGAAAATACGATAAACTGAAAGCATTCAAACCAAAACATATGCGACAATATCCCTATTCCTAATACAAACAAGAAATTAAAAGTTCGTAATAAAATCCTGAAGATGAGAGCATTCCTTTGGAAAGTAAACATCCTGGTGAATTCTTGTATGACCATTGGAAATATATTAAAATCATCTTTGGCAGCAAAAACCAGGCAAGGCATCTCAAAGCCATTGTCATAACCATCCCTGGCAACTTCCAAAAGCAATTCAGTTGCTCTCTTCCATGAGGACGCATCAGAGCTGCAAAGGACATCAATCATCCTTAGGTGATTATAGCAATAAAATGATAATGCTAAGGATTGTGGACTCCATCTTCAGAAATCTCTTCAAAACAAGGGTTTCTCTTACTACCCGAAAGGGAGACATGGTAATGAGCAAAGAGCAAGAAATGGTAAGATGGGACATGCAAAGAGAAAAGGAACGAAAATGATACTTATTTGGCTACTCAGCAGAACGAGAAAGCACCAATATTTAAACGTCAAAGAACTCAAGAAATAGATGCAAAAAATATCACTGTTTTTCTGGTTTTTAGATGGAAAAGCTTGGATGTCAGACTTGGTTTCATGCAATTTGACAATGTATTCATCTATAACCATAGAAATATTTAGCATATTTTCCAAGTTTGAAAGACAGAGCTTCCATGTGTGATGTACGAACCTACAGTAATCCTTATAACAAATGGAGTTTACGACGAGATTAATTCATAAAACACCTTCTGAAACACATTAGCGCAAAAGGATGCTGGCAACTAAGCAACAATATGAACAGAACCAGCGGAGCCAAAAAATGGAAGTATATAATAGAATGTCCTTTTGCAGATTAGTCGACCAAACGCAGCCTCTTGATACAAGTAAAAATTAAATAAAATAAAAAGTACCTCCGTCGCCTAATTAATCAGCCTCAATGTGATCTCGTGATGCGTTCTGACTATGGCCAACGGATAGCATTCAGCGATCACCGCTTCAAGAAACTCTGGATCCGCATAATCCCGAGTTTCATTCATATTTATATGTCGATACTCTTGATTACATCCTTCGTCGTTGTAGTGATGAATCAAATTCGTTATAAACCTGAAAAGTCTTCTTCTGTTGACGCATAGGTCGTTTTCGCTAAGAAGACTGATTCAACTGGAGTATCACGAGGGATTCTTGCTTGCCACTCCCAAAACCACTCCGAAGACTTATCAGCAACTGCCCACATCACTTGTTCATAATCGACCTCACCACCCCTTGCATGTACCGCTTATACTCATGGAAAAAACTGCTCCAAAAAGATAGCTTACGGTGGAATGGCCACAGTGACGGATGATCCCATAGGAGAGGCAATTTGGTAGGATCCCAAGAACCTGTTCCGTAGTTATTCAATAAACCCATAAAGTCGCGCAATTCCGATGGAAGCTTTTCGAACGGTCGACCCAGTATCTTTTCTGAAATCACAAATTCTAGATACAACATATCCATTCTCTCGCTCTTCTCTCCATTATTTGCCGGATATGCAATTTCAAAAACTTTTTCGGTGCTAGTCTGCCCCCAATAGACACTCTATGATTGGGACCCTATAGCCATCCATCGACGTGTTTGTTCTCTGAAAGAGATAATTTTGGGTTTTATCAAGATGTCCATTGATAATACCCTTCCCGTGCGCTTCAATGACCGCCCTCAACATCGCATGAATTATGGCGGCAGTTTCAGGTTGCAATCTTGACAGGTTCCACTCCCAAGTAATTATTTTGAAAATCCACGATACGAAATCACTTTTCAGCAACCCGTTTCTGATCAAGTTCTGAGGATCGTTCCATTGGTCGTGCTTTTCTTGCCAAATTTTTGGTCTATCCTCGCCCGGCAGACCATGTAACCATTGACTTAAATTGAAGTCTGGTTGAAAGCAGTGTAACACAGCTTTTTCGTCGGTGTTGGTCTTGGAGACTTGATATTGCAGCTTGTCTACAGATGTTATCTGATAGAAATTTTTCAGGTCAGTACCAGCAGTGGGGTGGTTTGGGTGGACTGGGAAGCGAAACATGCTATCATTGTAATCGTCCCCGGCTTCCAAATGCATTGTAGGGTCAAATCTTCCAAATTGTATATTCTGCTTGGCCATAGATATACTTCCCTGTCATACGTTAGAAAAAAAATATGATAACCCATTACTAATAATCCAAAGTCAATGTGCAAATATTAAACTTCAACCAAGGAAAATAGTTAATAGAATGCCAAGAAGTTAGAGAAACCTTGTGACTTATATAATGCTTGGCAGAGACGGTTAGTGGGAGGTGGTGGAGATGGCCGAGAGTTTGGCGAGGAGATTGAGGAAGAGTGGGTGCGAGGCGAAGAGGAAGGGGTCGGGGATGAGTCGATGAGACGAGAGAGAAGTGAGAGGAGTGAGGCGAGAGAGAGAGAGAGAGAGAGAAGACAAAAAGGGGTAACAATCTGCCTGTGGAGTTTCACCTAGCGTCTTTAATCCAACGTAAATCATTTAACTACTCTTTAATTTTTTCCGGAGGCTCGCTTAGGGCATCTCCAAGCCACAATAAATGAAATGGTACTCCAATCTAAATAATCATATGTTTGTGAATCTGTCTTAATAATTGTAATACCCCGAATAATTTTTATAATTATTTTTTTATAATTTTAGATAATTATATTTAGAGTAATTATTTTGAATAATTATTGGTGAATAATTAGTTTTGGGAATAATTATTTTTGGAATAATTATTTTTAAATAAATTTGGATAAAAATTTGAATTTTTATTTTTGGTAATTGAAGAGTTAATTTTATGTTTTTGATGTTAATTGGGTGATTAATGAAGGTTAGGAGTGATTTGGAGGTGTTTTGGATAAGTGAAAAT
>CAODLS012734324.1:0-11957 GCA_948243855.1 Flueggea neowawraea
TAGTAATGGAGAGACTCAAGAAACCTCCCCAGAAAGAAAGGGCCATTGTGGTTTGCATCGTGTTCCACCACAATAAGCAATGTCGGGTTTAGTTTCTTGATTTCTTGGAGAATTGCCTTGAGAGAGCCTCTGCTTTCTTTAACAAACTTGTGCAAGTGCAATATGCTGTTAACAAACAATGCCTCACCTTCTCTGAGGCAAAGATTCTCTGCAGTCAACAGTGATGGTGTAACTTGGCCTGCAATCAAGTTGAACTCCAAGGACATACCAAGGGAAGCAGCATCTTGCACAAGTACTTTCATGCTAGCTTCAATGTCCAATAAATTCTGGTCATCGATCAGTCCGGTGATTCGGAGTTTCGGTGCAGAACCCTCAGGTCTTGAAGCCAGAGTTCTTATCAAAGAAGGCCATTGAAGGGTATGTTCCATTCCAAGATCAATAACATGCAATGAAGACTCCTTTTGTGAAGCTTGACATATAGCTTCATTTGCAGCCATGAAACCAAAAGCACCATAAGGAGTTGTGCTGCAAAGGAGTTGAAAAGCTTCCAGTTTTTCCTCCCTAGTGATCAATGACACATCCATTGGCGGCGGCGCCATTTGTGAAGGTACCATTTGCATTGACACGGTGAAGAAGTGACAATCTAGATTTCAATCCCAATGCAAAACAATAAGAAACCCTTTGTAAGGAGTCTCCAATAGGATTCAGGGAAGCCCAGATTTGTGCAAGAATTGAGTTTGCAAGTCTGGTGTCTCTTCACCCCACAGCCTCAGCACAAGCTAGCAACAAGTGCACCAATTGAAGCCCTTGGTCCACAACATGATGACTTGCCTCTTCCACACAATTTGGCACCATTTCAGTATCTGCAATATTGAGTTGATCATCTTCTGCAGAGCTACCAACAATATTCTCCATCGGATCATAACTTATCATCATTGGAACATCTCCGAATTCATCGTTAACCACTGATTGAAAATGATCAAGATCTTGGTGGCTGTTGGGGCAAATGTTGCCATCCACATTGATGAAGCTGTTCACCATCTCATCCACTTCTGAAGCATCAAGAGCATGAGAAAGGCAAGAAATGTGCTCATGGTCAAAGGAGTCACAGAAGAGGTCTGCCTCTTCAAGTGGGTCCTCCCAGTCTCTTTCTTGCTCTTGCTCAACTCTAGCCAGACAAAATCTTCTAATGGCAAGGTCATGGTTGGGGAAAGATAGCCAACCATTGATGCCTTCCATTGAAGAGGCTTGCTACAGAGAAATGAGAGGGTGAGTGGCCTTGGAGTTATTGAGAGGAGAGAAGTTTGGTAACTAATATTAAGCACATCTTGAGAATATTATGTGTTCCATCTTTTAAACTAAAGTTGAGTAAGAATATTCTTCTGCTTTATTTGGTATAACTAGAAACAGTCAATGCATATATTTAACATTAAACTATAGATTCTGCAGAGGTGATCATGTTATTTTACATTATTCTTTTTGTTTTTCCACAAAGTCATAGATTGTCACTACTAAAAAGAAATTGAAAAAGCTGAGATATAGAATTTAGAATATCTCTATCAATATATTCTTACACATATACATTAATATAAATGAAATTGTTGTTAATAGTCAACATTATATGCAACAAAAAGATGCAAGAGTATTATAAATTACCATTTGAATAGCCGGCCTTAGAGGCGGCATTTCATTTGCTTGCTGCCACTCATCACCTCTCCATCATATTATTTGCCTTAGCATTGGTTTGAATGTGTTTGTCACTTCATGCTCTCATTTAGACGGCCAACAAGGAATGAGACATAAAATGTGGCTAACTAATCAATTCTCACATATATTAAAGAAAGATAACTACTATTTATTGTTTTTTTATGCTACTGTTAATTGTATAATGTATAAAACATATTATTTCTGAGCGGCGTGATCATTTTAGGTTTTGAGTTTTAACAAGTACTTTTATCCAGTGACAGAGGTAGGATCATTTTCACCCGAGAGTACTGTTGAATGGCGCCACGAAAGTTAACATGGATTTTAGTGGTAGACGAATGAACGATTATCAAATTAAAAACTTAATTGTTTATTTTTAAGTTCAAAGACTTAAAAATTATTATAATAAAATTATATGTATATGACCTTATTTTATATAAAAACTATACATATAGTATATAGTCGGTACAGGGGGTCATGACCCCCTTCCCTCCGTCCCTGCTATTATCCTTTCGATAGATAAAGGCCACTCAGAACATCAAAACCACTAAACTATTATCTTACTAAGTCAATATGTTTATATACAATCTAGCTTTTCTAATCTATATTCTATTTATAATATACTTGTTTTTAGTCTTACCTGTTTCACTTTGTTCTTTTTCTTTTCTTTTCTTTTTGTTATCAATAACTTCTTATAAGTTTACATTTGCTTCAAATATCAAAAATATGTCAGAATAAATGTATTCTTTTTTTTATAAGTTATTTTATTTACTCTCGTAGAAAATTAAACTATTGACC
Organism: Flueggea neowawraea; assembly: GCA_948243855.1. Lineage (NCBI taxonomy): Eukaryota > Viridiplantae > Streptophyta > Magnoliopsida > Malpighiales > Phyllanthaceae > Flueggea > Flueggea neowawraea. The sequence goes on from CAODLS012734324.1 coordinate 2,503, forward strand.
TTTTAATGCTAGAGACTATTTTACTACCAATGAGTTATAAGAGTATGCATATATATACATATATTATAGATGAGCTACAATTATATGTATGAAAATCAAAGTGCAAGTAAAATACTAGTTTTGATTTGAGAATCACCTTATGCAAAGTTATCGTTTAGTAATATAAAGTAAATATATTAACAGGATAAAAGGATAAGTAATTATAATGTTGACTTGATAGAAAAACATAAAATTGAAACAACTAAACCTTAGATGGATGTCAAATAAGTTTTTCAAATTAATTTTTTGAACAAGAATTTCTATGTAAGTTAAAATGCAGTATGGATCAGCTAAGCCAAACATGTCCTAGATGAAGATGGCATTACATCACCTCCTGGGAGGTGGTCTAGCGAAAAGGAGTATTGTCTCAGTGTTTTTCACTCGAGTTTAGACACACCAGTCTCCTCGGTTGGCATCGGATATCTCCGTGTCAATAGGCTAACGCCAGTTCCTAGTGGGTGTCGTGGTGAGTCTCTCTCGGTTACCACCGAACAAAGTAACATTCCATGGCAGGGAGTATTTGTCTGCATGGTCACGCTCAGCAGCAGTACGCTACTACCGGTAGCCCCCGGTTGCCCTTTTTGCTAACAAAAAAGAAGAAGAAGATGGCATTACATCAAATACACATACGAAATACATGTATTATACGTATACAGGAATTCACGTGCTTGTCACCTGAAGTGGATTGGGACCCACAGGCAACAAAGCGATTTCAGCGAATGAACGATCCTTTAGTCACGTGACATCATGAGGGGAAGTAGTACGTCACCCTCTGCACTGCTTCCACTTTCCTGACAGACAGCCACGCGCATGCCACGTATCCACATCCAGACAAATCCCAACTCCCGCACCTACACTCCTAGTTACCCTCGTTCTTCACCTCTTATTACCGTTCTGCCACCCTCCCCCTCCGCTGTCTTTTTCCTCAAGCGTCACAGTAGTATACGTGAGCATCTTTCACTTACGAACTACCCAGTAGTTCATGTCCACGTGTCAACCAGAGTTTTTAGCTCTTTAAGTCAGAACTGGCACTGTTTGACACCTGTCATCTTACAGATACTCCCAGAAGAGTCTCTCTCTGTCTCATTGATTTCAAAGACTATATTACACATTCAAAAAAGCCTTTTGTGTCCCTCTTCTTTAACGCTTCACTCTCTCTTTATTTCTCTTTTAGGGTTTCTGCTGTTTAAGAAGAAGCTCCCACGCACGATTTTTCACCTGAATTGTTTAATAGGTAATTTTTTTTTATGGGTTCTGTTTTTTTTTCTTTTAAGTTTTTTTTTTGCTTTTCAGAATTTGTTATAAATTAGCCGAAGTGTTTGGTTTCTCAAGATTTAGGACATTTGGGTCTTCTAAAAATGTGTTCTTTAATTGTTCTTTTCTTTAGAGTTAAGTGAATTGTTGATGTTACTGACATGCATGGTTGAATAAATGATTGGTGATGTTTGATTAGATTTGGTGGTTGGAAATTGAAGATAAATCGTAATTTAAAAGCAAAGCTTGGATCTTTTGCCTTTGCCCGTGCATATGTTTTGCAGAGGTTAATATTGGTTTTTGGTGGATAGATAAGTGGCTTGTTTCATGGTATATGATTCTTCTGGGTTTGTACTCTGTAGTGTGTGACGAGAGCAATAGAAAATTTGTAATTTTGATTGGCTTCAAGGCATGTTCTTATTGCTAAGAATTGAAGAACTGAAGGAAAGAATGCTTCTCATAGGCACGTTAGTTAGATATTTTGATTGAAGCAGTCTATCTAAGAGATTGCTAATTGTATGACATCCTATGGGGTGATATGGTTATATAAAGCTAAGGCCTAAGAGCTTTAAATTGGAGTGTTTCTGTTCATGTTTAACAATGCAAAATGCTAGAAGAGAATGTAGACAGTTTCCATTGGCGATATCTTTTGCCTTGTGATGCAAACTCTTTTTTTTTTTTCTTTTTTTGTCAAATCAAAAGTTACAAGGCATAAATTTTCTGATTATATTTTAGCAAGGTATGGATATTTTTTGATGGCTGAGGAGGCATGATAAGAATATTGCATTAAGTAGTCGGAGATGAAAATTTGTTTTTAGTAGAAGGATAATACACTATTTTTAGGCAACCATTCTGGATGATCTGCATTCCTTCCGTGTTCTGTAACTTGTTGTTCCATTTCTATCAAAAGGTGTATTGTTTGCCTAAGTTTTACAGCTCATAACTTCCCAGGAATTGTATATTTTCAAAGGCACGTATAAATTTTGAAGATGTCCAGCAGCACAATATAAAGATGCTTTGTTTGTCTTCAGATAAGATGATTTTGATTTGTTTTAGGGATCTTTAATAGGTTAGTTACAGAGTTTTCTTTGAGAAAAAATGGAATTTTCTTCTGATGTGTCTAGGTTGTTTATTTTATACTCCCTCCATTTCACAATATATGCTTTTTTACATGAATTAGTTTTTTTCAAAATAAGTGACATTTTATAAAATCAAGAAACTTTTTACTATTTTGTTCCACAATTGTCCTTGTATTAGTTGTTAGTGGATTTTAAATTCAATTTACGACAAGAATAAATAAGGTTAATATAGTAAATTATTACTACAATTAATGTAAATTAATCATTTTCTTAATATATGTGCCAAAACCTTAAAAAACATATATTGTGAAATGGAGGGAGTATTTGATGCAACAGGCTGAAGAGCTAGTCAATATACAAGGAAAATATCAGGTTCGTCATAGGATGAGTGATGAAAATCTCGATGTCTTGTCCTTTTCTTACATTTTTTTGGCATCTTCTTTCACGGGTCTTACATGAATGTTTGATTAGGCATTTTTTTCTGAAGCAGTTATAATAAGTTTTCAGATCATTCTTAGTAAGAATGTATGACACAGTTTGTTCTTTAGTAGTCTAAATTTTAGTTCAGGTGGGGACTACTTCTGATATATTGCATTCAAGTGAGGCTGTGAGGGTTAATTCCTAATGTTTATCTTTCGGTGTTAACAGAGTTCGTTGATGAGAAGATAGAACGAAGGTAAAAAGAATTGGCCATGGATCAAACAGAACATACACAACAGCAGCAGCAATCTGTAATGGGTGTTGTCGCAGGTGCAGGCCAAATGCCCTACAGTACTCCTTACCAAACTGCTCCAATGGTGGCTTCAGGAGCTCCTTCGATCGCCATTCCGTCCTCTATGCAGCCTCCCTCCTCCTTTACCACTTCTCCGCACCAACTCCCTTACCAACAGGCCCAGCATCTACATCAGCAGCAGCAGCAGCAGCAGCTTCAAGTGTTCTGGGCCAACCAAATGCAAGAAGTCGAGCAAACGAGTGACTTCAAGAACCACAGTCTGCCACTTGCTCGGATAAAAAAGATAATGAAAGCTGACGAAGATGTCCGGATGATTTCAGCCGAAGCTCCTGTTATATTTGCCAAGGCATGCGAAATGTTCAACCTGGAGCTGACCCTACGTTCTTGGACCCATGCAGAGGAAAACAAGAGGAGGACATTACAGAAGAACGACATAGCAGCAGCCATTTCAAGGACGGATGTTTTTGATTTCTTGGTTGATATTATACCGAGAGACGAACTGAAAGAGGAGGGACTAGGTGTGACAAAGGCAATGATTCCTGTTGTTGGTCCGCCTGCTGATATCCCATTCTATTATGCGCCGCCACCACAGCATCCCGTGGCACCTCCAGGTATGATCATGGGAAAACCGGTCGATCAAGGCGCAGTCTACGGAGGACAGCATCCTCGACCGCCGGTTGCATTCATGCCGTGGCCGCATGGTCAAGAACAGCAACAACCTCAACAACAACAAAGTGATAATTGATGACAAAGAACGGTTGTGGAATGCGTGTGTTAGCATAGAATCTGTCTCATGAGCAATGAGTTTTAGTGGCGTCGTGTATTTGTAGCGAAGAAGTGAAGTCAGATTAGCAATGGAGTCCGATCTTAAAATAAGAGAAGTGTGATTTATTCTTGACAAATGTTGAGTAGCAGGGTGATGCACGGGCATGTATGTGCTTTTTTAAGTTGAAAAATCTCTATGCTTTGTGTCTTGTTGACATGTTGTGTTGATTATGAAGAGAAGAATGGGAAGGAAGATTACCTACCACTTTTACTTAGAAAGACCATCTCATATTTGTCTGTTTTCCCTAAGGTCAAATATAACACTCAGACAAAGCTCAATCCTGCATGAAATTACCAATCAAAAGTGTCATGTTTATGCAATCTACTAAAATTAACAATGTTTTATCAATTTATTTTCCAATTTACAGTTCAGAGGAACAAAATTGTTTCCCAATTTACGACATATAATTTCACATTTCGTAATATACTGCTTAATCTATTGGGAACGGGTTTTGATTTGCCACATTCCCAGTTTACAATGGAGTTAAAATTGAACATATTTCTTAATATAGGTACAAGTATGTGTGAACATCTAGGTACAAGGTTCCTCGTTAAAATTGTAAAAAGCATCTCCGTTACCTTTTATAGGAAATTATTATCCAACAACAAGATTGAACAAATTTCTTGACCCTTTCGGCAATCTACCTTCAATCTATAAAGAAGATATATGTAGCGTAAACAAAGCAATAACAACCAGCGGGAAGGCAAAAGGGATCCCAATCAAATTGATTCATAAGTAAGAAGAAATATTCCGAATCACAAACCTCGTGATCGCAAAAAGCCACAATCTTTCTTTTGTTAGATTCGAGTTTCTATTTCTAGTTTCCGAAAACAATGACCAAAGTACGATGAATTCGCCAACGCAACACAAGCAATCAAACATCAGAATCAAAACACGACAAACACAAAGATGAGAAATTTACTGCAATTTCCATTACTATAAACCTTTCCAATCCGTCCCTGAAAGCGTCTTAGGCTACTGAAAACAAGCATTAACATCAAAATCAAGCGAAAACCAGAAAATAATAAACTCAGTCGTCACTGACACCCTCGAAAGCCCACTCATATTCCCGGCGAAGCGCAGCCTCCTCTGCGGGCGTAAAATCGCCCTCGATACCGAAAAAAGCCCTAACATACTCCACACTCTTATTCGCGATAAGATCCGCCACGGCCCGGTTCAATAGGTCAAGCAAGTCCTTAATGTTCAAGTAGTTGGCAGCCAATATCAACTCCTTAAGCTCCTCGTTGTCCTGCTCCTTCAGGAACTCCTCCTTGTACTTCTTCCTGTCGTCTTCCGGCGCTGACGAGGCGTCGAAGCCCAACTACTTCCTGCAGTACTCGATGATCTTGGAGAGAGGCCTCGAGGACACGTTCGGGAGAGGAACGACTGTGTTCTCGTGGCTAGCGGCTTCGATGTCGACGAAGAAGGATTTGACAGTTTGAAGCTCCATGGCGACCGATTCCTCCACGTCGAACAGCTCGCCGTCGGCAGTTTTGAGGTGGATTTTCTTGGATTCTGCGGTGGGGGAGGACATTGTGATCACGAGATTACAAAAAAAATAGGGGTTTTGGTAATTGATATTGAAAATTAGAGAGAATGTGATGGTGAACGCCGCAGGGTCAGAGAGGGGTTTATATAGCCTCTGGTTTGACGATTACTTCCCCTAGCCTAGCAGGAGTTGGAAGAGTGGACTTATATTGTTTCTGTAGGACTGGCGTAAGCTAGCACTCAAGCTACTCGTAACTCACGATTCTTGAAGTCGTTTTACGGGACGCTTGTTCAGCGTTTTTATTATTATTTTATTAAATTTCCTAGTTTTTAACCCCTCAATTTTTTTATCTGTAACTCAATGACTACTTTAAGAGTCTCACGAAATGTCTACTCAGTTTTCTACTAAACACAATTTTATTTTAATCTCGTTGAAGTAAATCTAACCGTTTGATCAAAAGGATCCAACGGTCATATTTTATTTTTTTTTTTAAAAAAGTATGTGCATGTCACTTGCTCTGCGCCTGACACATGGAGGACGAACTACGACATGTGGACACAATAACACGTCTTATTGGGATCCTAGCCGCGATGTGAGCAGCCTTAGAGCAATAGATTTTCAATTAAGTTTTGTAATTAAGGTAATTGTTGTGTTTAATACTTAAAAAACTCAAAGTTAAAATGTTAATATAAATTAATTTACAGAAATTTCAAAGAATTACTAAGAGATTTGTACTGGTAGCATAAAAATTGTAGTCGAATGATGTTAAAGTCCTTTTTTACATTAAACAACAGAAAGCATCTAAAAAATTGGGTTTAAGTCCTAACACTTAATTGAGAAGTCTACACATTTTTACCGCTTAAATCATATTTCATATTTTTTCCTCTTAGAAGTCATATCACAGTCTACTTTTTATTATCAAAAATATATTCATTATGAATCGTTTGACATTAAAATATATAATATATATTATTTTATAATAATTAATAATAAATAAATAATAATATGTCTTTTAATAGAATAATATATACTCTATAAAATATATTATATATTATTATCAACAAACCAACTATATATAATAGACGTATTATTGGTTCCAGAACTGGCTGTTTTGGTTCCTAGAATGAGGAAACCGTAACACAACCGTGGTTCTCACGGTTTGGTCTGATTTCGGTGCAGTTCGGTTTCAATTTTAATCTGTTTAATCACCGGTTCGGTTATCGTTCGGTTCCGGTTTGGTTCTCTCTTTTTTAAAAAGATATATTTTTAATTCACTATTTTATCCCATCATTTTTTTTCCAGTTTGAATTTTTTTATATTCAATAATTAACTATAGTATCAATAATACATTGTATTCTAAATATTTCTAATTTATAGAGTTGAAAAAAAATTTAAAAATGTTCAAACCGGAGGTTCAAATCGGAGGGTTACAGTTTTCAGAGGGGTAGAACCGGAACCTAAATCGTAACCCTCCGATTTTGGTCGATCGGTTCTGATTCCTGATCGATTCCAGTTTTGACCGGTCCGGTTCGATTAGCCGGTTCCGGTTTCAAAATAACACCTCTACTGTATAATATCAGCTAAATTATACCGTTCTCAAACGAGTCTTGATTTCCCCTTTAGTCAATGTGAGTGAATTAAGAAAAGAGAGAGAACCGGTTAGCTTGGATTTATTGAATGCTTCCTTCCTTGCAACACAAGTTTGCATTTATATAATGGAAAGAAGATAGTCAATGGATGGGCGTCCAGTATTAAGATTGGGAAAAAGCAGTTGGTATGGTGATCAAAATTGAATAAAAAATCTACAAACAAGATTTTTTACATAAATGAATGGTTTTCTTCTGTAAAATGGAGGCATAATCAAAATTTTCATCTCATTTTTTCACTTCACCTCTGAAAAAGCAGCTTGGTTGGTGGATACTGAATGAGATACAACTTATAATCTAACTAGCATACATAAAAAAATACTACTTTGAAGACTTTGCTCTTCTTCTCTTCTTGCTTCCCTTCTTCAACAATCCTTTCTCTGATAACATTTTCAATTTTTGTTTTTTCCTTTCTTTTTCCTTCTCCTCAAATCCCTCATCCGTCATCTTCATTGCCGCCACCCGTTTCGCCTTGTATATCTGCGCATTATATAATTTCACATGCATTATTACTCTACCATAATACTCCTCATTACTCGGTGACATGTACTCATCGTAACAGAACCTCATTCACACGCATTATTAGCTTTCACTAAACAATTAAGAGAGAGCCTTACCGTCGTTATATCAGAGAGAACCTCACTCTCTTTACATTCAAATTGATCCAACTGTTTCCCAATTTCCGCTTCTATTTCATGAATCAGATCTACATCGTTCTGCAAAGTTAACATATTCCAAGGCTAAGCAACATGCCGGTAACAGCATTAAAGATCTCGTACACTAGGGCAGCCGTAAGTCATAACTGTCCTGATTCTTGTGATGATTAACTTAGTTTGAAGTTCAAGTGCATATAAAATCATTTTTTTTGTATTTACCTCCGTTATAAAACTCACAGCCAGACCTCCTCTACCTGCTCTTGCAGTACGCCCTACACGATGAACATAGTCCCTAGGATACCTGCAAATTTCCATCACTTAAAATCTATTGCACAAACATTTCCTAAAGAAGCCAAGAAGATTAAGATTTTGATCGATAAAAACCTTGGAATATCATAGTTGACAACAAGATCCACGGTCGGAATATCCAAACCACGACTAGCAACATCAGTCGCAATCAATATAGGAGCTTGTCCAGATTTAAATCTATGTAGTGCAGCAAGTCTTAGAGACTGGGATTTGAATGAATGCAAAGCTACAGCTCCATAATCAAGCTCTTCCAGCAATAAACTCAAAAGGTGACAAGTTCTGCATACATATTGACAAGGTAAATGGAAATCAGCATATTTTGAAACTCATATAATGTATATGTATATATACCTTTTTGAAAATCTTGTTACAACAACCAGCTAATTGTTCTTAAAGACATAAGTCTAAATCCAGCTGTGCATATATGGAGAGAACAGAAATAGTCTATGCTTATAGATTTCTAGATACCCAAAGTAGAACACAAGCATGGATCTCTGGAGAATAAAACATAAATATAAATCTCCTACTGGGCTTTTCTTGATATAATTCATATAATGACACATGCTTAGTACCCCATTAGAGTAGATGTTAGGTTGTACTCACATTTTGTGAAAAATTATTGTTTGGCACGAATGCAAAGAAAAGAACATCAAAAGAAAAACAACATATCTAATGCATCTACGAAAAAGAAAAGAAACATGAATTCACCTCCAAGGAATTTATACCTGCAGGTGGAGACAAATATCATTGCAGATCGTACACCCATATCTTTCATTTTAGACAGAATGTGTACAAGGTAAACATCCTTCACATTCTTAGGAATGAAAACATATTGTTGTTTAAGAGTTTCAACCGTCCTAAATCCTTCAAATGCCTCATAGAAGTAAGCCTTATTTCCAGAAAGCTCAAGCAACGTTTGCAAGTCACTAGTCATTGTTGCAGAAAACAATAACGTTTGCCGATTATCGGCAAGCACTGGAAAATTACTTTCAGCTCCTCTTCAAATCCAACACCCAAAACAGTATCAGCTTCATCCAGTACCAGGAACTGAAAAAAGAATCAAAAGAATCAGTGCATGAAATTCTGAGCAAGTACATTAGTTTCCTTAGAAGCACACAATTCACTCGTCAATTACATTATAATTTCTCAATCTCCTATGCACTACAAATCACACAAACAAAAGGCCGTACTTGAATCTTAAGTTTATCACCTAAAGCTCACAAATGATCAAAAAGCAACCTCATTTTCTGACCAAACAACAGAAACACAATGAATAAAAACCGAAACCAATTCACAACCAAAGAATCAAACTTTCCACAAACCTTAGTCCTAGAAAACACAGGAGGGATATCAGGATTCTCCTCCAACAAAACCTTAACCCTCCCCGGCGTAGCAATAACCACATGGGGTCGACCCATCAATGT
>CAODLS012735160.1:0-14913 GCA_948243855.1 Flueggea neowawraea
ATTATTGTTGTTCATTTTTCAAGGTAATAACAATTGGCGTCGTCTGTGAAAACTGAACGAAAAGCCTTGTTCGTCGACGTTCGAGAAGAAGTCCACCGACAACACCTGCTCATTCACCATAGTGCTAACGCCTTCAAACCAAGTCGGACATCTCTAGGAGGATGCAAAGGAAGTTGGTGCTAGAGCGAGAGCCTCGGGAACAACCATCTCAACCGTTCCACTTGCCGACTATGAAGAGCTGATGAAGCAGAACGAGGAGAACTAGAAAGTTTTGGGCGAGATTGTAGCTTTGTTCCAACAGCTTCTTCATCAGGCATAACTTCTACCCACGTTGCTCGCTTACGCCCAAAGTGCCTAGATTAGAGGAGTCCTCGAAAGGCGTGGTGCTCTGCAACAAAGTCATCGTCAATCTTCTCGCGTTCCTGAGCAACCAAATCCTTCACCTCGTCAAAAGCACTTCAATGTTCCTATTCTAGAAGCTCGGGTCAAAGCTAGAAAGAGGAAATGTCCCGAGGTGGTGGATAATAAATACAAAGGAGAACCTAGAATTCCTTCAACAAAGGCTGAAGCGGAGCCCTAGTCCTTGATGCATGCTCGAGAAGTGGCAGACATGAGGAAGATGATCGATAAAGTGCTTGAGCAGAAGAAGTTGGTTCCTATGGAGATCGAGCAACAGAGAGCCAAAGTCATATTCACCAAGGAGGTCATGAGAGAATCACTTTCCCCGAAGTTTAAGATGCCTCAACTGCAAACTTTCTCAAGAAAAGAGGGTCTGCACGAGCATATTCAGAACTATGATGCCACTATGATGCTTTACGAATGAGAGGATGTTATCATGTGTCAAGTGTTCCCGATAATGCTAAAGGAACATGCTCGTTCGTAGTTCAATGGACTGAAGGAGGCTTCGCACTCCTGCTTCGGCGAGTTGAGGAAAGAGTTCATCAACAACTTCATCATAAACAACAAACATAAGAAGGATGTCACGTACCTGTTGAGCGTAAGACAGAGTGAGAAGGAGACTCTACGACAGTATGTGGATAGGTTTAGGAATGCCACTCTTGAAGTCCACGATCTACAACCTAGAGTGGTGGTGGTCGCAATGCTGCAATGGATGCGATCGGTCCAACTCCAGAAGTCATTATCCCTAAACCAGCCGATGACATTGGCCAATCTTTTTGTTCAAGCCAACAAGTACGTCTTGCAGGATGAGGTCATGAGGATCGTAGGAACCAATGAGGATAAGGAGAAGAAACGGAATGAGAGAAAGGCTCAGAAAGAGTCGAGTAAGCAGAAGGAGAATTCAGGAAACTCTAAAACACTCCTTATCCATTTCAAGAAGCACACACCGCTGAACGAGTCGAGGTCAATGATCTTAGCGGCAATAGAAGGGTTTGGACTCATCTCCTTTGCCCCGAGAATTGACAGGCCTCTAGGAAGAATGTGGACGCCTACTGTCTGTACCACGATGCGAGTCGACACTCCACGAACAAGTATCGAGAACTGAAGAATGAAATTGAGAACTTGGCTCGAGGCGGATACTTGGATCAATTTGTTGATGATGGAGCATCAAGAAGGGAGCCGAGCAATGAAACGAGTCATCAAAAGAGGAATGATGATCATGGAGGTGATCAACACAGGACCAACTAAGCACACTGCCACTTGAAATATTGGGTCTCAGTTGTTGAGTATACTTTTGATGGTGATAGGAAGTTGGACCCTTTAAGTTTTGTTATCTTTCTCTTGCATAACTTGTTATCTTGAATAAATAACATGCCTTATTTTTGGCGTAAATAACTTATCTCGTGAGTAAAGAGCAGGTTGAGGCAAGCCGAGTGCTTAGCCGCACACAACGAAAAGAGCATGCAAGAAATCGGGCTCATGTAACCAAAAGTGCTAAGAACATAAAATGAGTCCGAGCATTAGCTCCTCACTGTCAACGCACAACGAACAGACTTGAAAACTGCTAAAACGCAGTGTGAGTAGAAAAGCTTACGGGAAATTGGGATATCACCATCTACGTGTGTGGTAAAGAATAAGAGGCTGCTAAAGCTACGTGAGTAGAAAGGCTTGTTAAAACTCAAGCCCTCACCAAGAGCATGCGGCAAACAACAAAATTGTGAGTAGAAAATCTTGCGAGAAATTGGGCTCTCACGTAACAAATATGTGAGTAGAAAAGCTTGCGAAAAACTGAGTTCTCATCAAGCGATGAAAAGATAGACTGTGATGTAGCAATGTAGCACGAAGCCTACGAGAAACCAGACGCCCATTGTAGAACACACGTAGTGAAAATTTGAACATTGCACATATGTGACAAGTGAAACTCCAAATGGTGTTGTTATGAAATACGCGTGACAGTTCTAAGATGTGTGGCAAGTGAAACCCTAAGTGGTATTGTCATGAACGCACACGACAATTTGTTTGCTCAGGCATGTGGCAAGTGAAACCCCAAGTGATATTGTCATGACCAGAGGCGACACTTTATCTACTTCGTCTTCAACAAGCGAATCAACTACTATTACTATTGAGACTCCACCAAAATCACTTGCCCAAAAGTCATTTAGACATGTGATTGGAGAGCAACGATACATACAAATTGTGCAGGAAATAAAAGCACTTGAATAAGCAACAAGGATAAGAGCAGTAAATAAAACAATTGACTCTAGTAAGAGCTCAAACCTCATCATGATCACCTAGTGGAAAGTCCTTGAACACCAGCATGGTAAGGATGACAAATTTCATGAGGTGGAATGGACGATGAACATCAACATGGTGAAGATGATCTTTATGAAATGGAATTGAAATTACGAACTTCCCGAGGAATTCCACTTGACGAGTTGGTGAACTCCACGAGGAAATGTTGAACCTCCCAAGGAGGTGAACTCCACGAGGAGATGAGTTCATGAGGAAATGATGAACTCCACGAGGTGAGTTGAGATGTTAAAACTTTTGAGGAGGTCAACTCCACAGGGAGATGACGAACTCCACGAGGTAGGGTTGAGATGTTGAGCCTCATGGGGAGGTGAACTTCCTGAGGAGATGGGGTCGAGATGTTGAGCCTCACGGAGAGGTGAACTTCCTGAAGAGATGGCGAACTCCATGAGGTGGGGTCAAGATATTGAACCTTATGAAGAAGTGAACTTCGCGAGAAAATGAGCAAGTTGTAAAAAAACCTCTATGGAATATTTCAAGTTCCTTACTCTTATCTCCGAAAATTTCGAAGAAAAGAGTGGAGAACAATTGATATGACATGAGGTAATAACCCACTTAATATATTTAAGATCGTAACTGAAATGTTACAGTCATTATGAGGAATGTTTTGCGGTGTTAATGTTATCTTATCTTTCCACTACTATAAATAGACGTTAGTGGTCACTTGCTGAGGTATACTTTATTCTCTACTCCTACTGATATTCTACAGAATTCTCTATTAACTTGAGCGTTAGAGACTTCTGGAAAGTATTTCAACCTGACCGTTTCTTGTGTTTTTAGGTCATAATGCTACATTTATGATTTCCAAATTTCTTCAAACTGTCAACATCATTGTTTTTTTTTATTTTTTGAGACAACAAGACGCCTAAACTGCGCACGAAAGATCAGAGCCAATTTCAAAGAACAGTGGGGTCACAGGGTTTTTTGGTCAAATGTAAAGAGAAAAAGCTGCTACCACTTTGCTACAACAAGCTACAGTGATAGTACCATGTCAACCTAAATCACAAACTACCATGTCAACCTAAATCCCCAAACTACCCTCGTTGCGATAACAAAATTACTGAACTCCAAATCCTTTAAGGGCTACAAACTCTCGTCCGCTTCGGAATCTCTCATATATAAACAAAATTTTAACTGCCGATTTTATTTATGACGCATTAAAAACGGGAAACCCCCCAAAATCTCTCCTCTCTCATAATCTAGGGTTTGGAAAATTGGTTCTCGGAGATCCAAATCCGATAAACCCTCAATCTTCTTTTAACCTTATAGACATCTAGGGTTTCAGTTCTCGCGAATTCTAGGGTTTTAGTTGTTTTTTTTACTCTGAAATTGTTTAATTCGATAAGAGTTGTTTTTAGGTCTTTTCATTGTTTGATTGACGAGGGGTTTCTTTAATTGTGCTTGGCTTCCAGGAAAGTTTGAGGATTTCTGGTTACAGTTTTGTTTTGGTGAGTTTTTCTTTTCCTTGTCTAATGGCTAAAGTTCGAGAAGAAGATGTTGAATATGAGAGTGATCCTGAGGAAGAAAAGCGCCTTCTCGGAATGAGGAGACGCAAGGCGGCGAGTGATGACGAGGATGGGGAAGGAGAAGAAGAGGAAGAAGAAAGATCGAGAATGGATCGGAGTGCTCCTATTCGCTCCGATGAATCGGACGGTCAGGGTGGAGCTGCAGATTACGAGGATGATGAAGACGAATATGAAGACTTAGATGGAGAAGAAGAATATGAAGAGGTTTATGAGGATGGTGAAGAGGGAGCTTATGAGGACGGTGAAGGGGGGGCTGATGAGTATGTGGACGAGAAAGAGGGTAGTGAGGAAAGGGTGGGCCGTGGCGGTGAGAGTGGGGGTAAGGAGAAGGACGTTGAAGGGAGGAAGGTGGAGGAAGCGGTGGAGTTTAAAGGAGAAGGGAATGGTGAGGCTGAGGAAGGGGAAGAAGGAGCCGGGGGAAAGAAAGAGAATGAGCCTTTTGCGGTGCCCACTGCTGGAGCTTTTTACATGCATGATGATCGTTTCAGAGACAATGCCGGTGGTCGACACAGGTACTAGTATTGAACTGTTTTATTTAGTGGACTAATAGTTTGCTTAGATATATCTATGTGCTCGTATAGGGCAGTGGTTTTACTTCCTGCAGCCTTCCGTATAGTGTCTGATTAAATTAGTTGTTTTTGTGACTTTTGTCAAATTGTGAGGCTTGTTGGCCAAATTCGCTTGTGCTGGTAATTTTTATGGTGACATGATTGAGTTAATTTGTGTCTGTGAACTTGTTATCAATTTTCTTGTGATTAAAGAACACGTGCCATTGGAAATAAGACTGCATTCCTTTATATTGCTCTAAATTTGCATTATTGTGCTTTAATGCCATTTCCATTTGCATTCCCAATGCATGCTGTTTAGAGATTTTGGTTGGGAATGATCCTATATCTGTTTATTTTTCATTGTTTAATGGAGCTTCGGTTATTCTGCTGATTGATTAATCTTACAATTTTGTGTGTTAAATTTATGTCCTGTTGCTGGCTTGGAACATAAAGCTTCTGGCTTCTTTTTAATTTTGTTACTGATATGATGAAATCAGTTGCTGTTAAATGATTCTATAGTTCATAAGTATGTTGAGCTTCCCACAATCCATGTGCTATATTCAGTCATTCATGGGTCAGGCCTTTTTTTTTTCATGTTTTACATGTCTATGTTATTTGTTTGAACCTAGTTATAAAAGATTTGGTGTTTGTCTTTTTATTTCTGGGCATGCATTTCCTTTGCATGTTTGGACATTTGTTGTTGAACTAGGATAAATATATTTGCATTCATTTAAGTCAGAGAGTTAATTATGTGTAACAAGCATTTATGAGATGAAGTGCTTGACTGTGGTCTCAATTTAGTGGTTTTTTAAGAGTATGCTGAATACAAAATCATTACTTCTGGATCTAGGAGAACATACGGTGGGAGGAAATTGTGGGAGTCCAAAGATGATAAGAAATGGGGGCATGACAAGTTTGAGGAGATGAGTATGCAGGAAAGACATTATGAACAGGTGAGAATGCTATATAGAAAATGAAATAAAAAAGTCATTATAGTCTACATATTTCTCTTTTGAAACTTCCCTAAATTATAATTTGGTATTAAATTCAGGGAAGAAGTTCCAGAGGTAATTATCGAGGTCGTGGGGGTCAAAATCGAGGTCCAGAACGTGGCTATGCCAGAAGGAGTAGGTCCAAAACATTTAGTAATTGCAATAATCACAGCCCTGCACCAAAAGGTGTAAGGGGTTGAGGGCCCAGGAAATCTGATTCTGTGTTTAAGAATAGCAGCCAGACTTCTTTCCGACAAAACAAACAGCCTGGGAAGCCCACTGAGAAGACTTCACATGGTAATTCTGGCAGAGTTCCACCACCAGCACCAAATGCAGAATCTGACCTGGTGCAGCCAACCAAAAAACATTCGAGCCTCAGTTCTGCTTCGCCTCCATTTTATCCCTCTGGCTCTTCAAACAAGGACATCCCTGTAACTCAGAAAAGGGATGTCCAAGCTGGGAGTACAAGCAGAACTGTACATACCCCTTTTGTGGATGAAGGTTTCTCTTTGCAGCAAGCCAATGTTTCATCAAGGGGGAAGCATGTAGCTGACTCTGTTGGCATTGACAAGCTTTATATTGATGATTCTGTTAATCCATCTACTGGGAAGCCTTTGAATAATATACAAATACCACTTTCTGGATCTTCATCAGTCAATACTATGCAATCGACTCTGTCCAGAGTTCAAGGAAGGGGTGTAGCAGTTTCAGGACAGATGACGTATCAAGCATCTGGATCGCGCAATGTAGTCAATAGAATCTCTCCTTCAACACAGCTTCATGGAACACAGCAAAATCCTTCTCAAGGTCGTGGTCAAACTTCCATCCAAGTTCCAGGCCAGCAGGGTAGCCAGCGGTCTGGTAGTGGGTCTCAGGCTTCTTCTCCGCCAAAATCCTCTTTATCAGTAAATTCAAATGAACCTGGAGAAGCTGAGACTAGTTCTGAGTCGAGCAAATCAAGAAATGCTCTGGTTGGAAAGGGAAAAGCCAGTGTTCAGGGGAGTGGGAGAGGATCCTTCTTGTATGGTGGGACTCAGGTTATGGGAGCTGCTGGAAATATGGGTGTTGGTCATGCTGATCAAAATTTTCCTACCTTCTTGCCAGGTATGCTATTTAGAAAAATTGTTATATTTTTAAAGAAATACGAGAATTTGGAAGATGAGAAATTTTGCCTATGGAACGAACTTAAACTAGTGATTAATTATCTATTGCAAAATATTTTTGAGATTGCCCCCTGTTTTTCCTTTTTATAGTCTCTGTAAACTGCTTATAATGTTATGTCGTTTGGGAGTGAGGCTTATAGAGTGAGTTATCTATTTTCTATGCTGTGTTTTTTAATAGAAAGATCATAACTAATGTGATTTCATGTTAAATCTGTTTTTGAATGTTTTTGGTGATATTTTTCTAGTCATGCAATTTGGGAGCCAGCATCCTGGTGGTGGTATTGGAGTTCCTGCTGTTGGCATGGCATTTCCTGGATATGTTGCTCAACCTCAACATGGTTTAGGAAATTCTGAAATGACATGGTACTGCAATTTTCTAGTTGTACAGTTTGATTTGTGGTTGATGAGTTTTTTCCTGTATTAAGAGATAGTGATAATTTTTTCTTTGATTCTCAGGTTACCGGTATTGGCTGGTGCTGCTGGAGCTTTGGGAGGTACATATTGCTCCCCATATATTGCTGTTGATGGTACTTATCATGCTCGACCATCGGGACAAACACCATCCGTGGGATCGTCGAGGTTGGTAGCCAATTAACATCAATCATATTAAAATTTTTCAGTTGATAAAAGTCGTGAGAAAGTGAGGAAAGCTGAAATTGGAGAGTTTTCTCTTTTTGGTAGCATTTTACAGCCCCATTTGTGAGAGAAAATACTGGAAAACTTCTAGATTTCTTCCATTCTCTTCTTTTTTGGAGAATGAAAATTTTAATTGTCTTAGGTTTGATCATCCGAAACAAAGAGCAGAAACTGTTTTCTTCATGCCTGTCCACATTTCCCCCTCCTATTGGATGTCTTGGTATAGTGCTAGTCTAGCGACGGATAATTAATTGTGGTGAACATTACTGAAGTAAATTTCTTATCTTGTAAATTGTGCTTTATTATCTTGTTGCTAGTGGTGGCTATCATAAAATAAATTATTTTCAGCTGCCTTCCCATGCAAGACAAATTATTGTTCAGATTTTGAATGTTCATTCTTGTGTTTTTTTACGTCGCCTCGTATTTTCTTAATCATCATCTGCTTAAGGTATGATTGCCAGCTGATTTGTTTTTGTTTCCCAGCAAAGAAAATAATACGAATAAAACCAATAATGATTGGAAGCCATCGCAGAAACCTGGTAAGACATAATTCAATTTTGTACTTCAGACAAAACTTCAATTTTTTTTTCTGTAACCTAAATTGGCTGCTTTGCAGAGGTTGCAAGTGATGAATTTAGTCAAAGACAAAAGCCTCGCAGGCAAGTCTGATTCACTACTGCTTCTTATCCTTTTAACTTCTCAAGTTCCTTGTTTAAGTTTCTAAAGTATTTCATTCCCTCTTTTCAGATATTCAGAAATGGATTTTAAGCAGCCAAGTACAAGTACTTAGTTAAAATGGAGCATGTTTGAATAAGCAAATAAAGGTTAAGTTCAGCTCAGACAAAACTTTTGACATTTTTATGGAATTGCAATATTCTAAATTGTGACTTTATGGTGATACAGGCCTTCACCTGGCCCTTTCTGATCTCCAACTTTAGCTCTGGGGGTGCTTTGGGCGCTACCTCGTCCCTGAATATTTTAGGTAACTATGTTTTGTCCCTGAAACTGGTCGGAGTAGTGTGTGAATTATTAAAGTCAATATCTTGTACTCTCTTAATGCCTGTACTTGTTGTCGATTTTGAAATCTTGCAGTTCTACGTAACAAACACCTGCTCATGCTGCAGTCGATTTGAGAACATAATTGTGGCTTGACAGGTGGCAGTTTCTTGTTTAAATGTGCGGTATGCATGTGAATCGGAATGGCGTCTTTTGTCGTCATAGGTTAAGGATGTCAGATTGGTCAGATTATAATTTTGCGTGTTTGTGGTGTTTGCAGGTTTTCTTGTGGCTTGGTTTTTTAGTGAAGCTTGTGAGAAAGTGTATGCGGGCTTCTTCAAAACTATATACAAAATATTTGGAAAAGAACAAGAAGTATTGTGCAGAAGCTGTTTGCTCGGTGATGTTGAGATTTCCTTCCTATTTATGTTTACCAGTTGGTGGTGTTTCTGAGTTTTTCCCTTGATGACCTTCACCTTTACCGTCGTGGTTTGATCAGTTAAGTCTGGTTTTGAGGGTATCTCTGTATGACATATATATTGGATATAGTTGAGGGCTTGCCTACTTGCTGAGATGCTGCGGGGGTAATAGTTTTATGTTTCTCACTGGACTTGGATTGTCTTTGACATACTGCTTTGAATTATTTTTATTTGTTCCTTTTTTTCTTCTCTTCTTTTATCTATCAATAAATGAATAAATTAGCGTCAACCTTTATTTTATGTAAATATATATATTTTTTCCAATGTTGTGGTTAATCCTCAATTGCAGCCCTAAATAATTATTTTGCTAACCTATTCAACTTATATGGTTTTTTTTTGGTTTGGTTTTGTTTTGTTTTGGATCAAGAGCTGTTTGTATGAATTTGTTAAATGCAAGATGGCCTTTTTTAATTAACTTGTAAAGATGGTGAGAAATGTAGTTGCAATAAATATGTAGAATGGCAGGGAAAAGAATATGTGGGATACATCGTGAAAAGAATTGCACTATTTTAGAACTATCGGGAAATAATTTCCTATTATCATATTTGATCATCGACGTAGCTTTCATTTCAACTACTTCAAGATGTCATCTCCATCAAAAAATCATACTCTCATAATTAATAAATTTGACTTTGTAATACATGTAGTATAGACATCATTAAATAGGGGCGAATTTGAAAAAAAATTATTAATTACATTCTTAATTTCATAAAACAACAAATATTTGAAATAAGGATTAGTTATTTTAATACTAATATGAAAGGGCCAAATGTTTTTGATGAGGTGGGTCTAAATTGAAAGAAGTTAATTGAATTTCACATACAAAATGCGATGTAATTCTCTTCAAAAAAAAATGCGATGAATTGAATAGATGGACGGCTACGATTAACCTTGACGTCATCGACACCAAAGTTTTGGGCAAATCTTAGCAAATCACGATTAGCCACGTATGTCACGTAGTAGCAGACGATTGATCGTATTAAGACTCTAAATTACGGTGTAATGATTAGTGATCACTGGCACGTGTTAACTTGCACGTGCGACAGTGTTCCTTCCGGGGAAAAAAACAAAAGGTTTCAGTGTTCAGAACTCTCCCCTAAAACCTCTCTGCAAACATCATACTAGTATTTGTCCCCTAAAGCTTCTCCACCAACTCTCTCCTTCCAAGGAAAAGATGATCAAGAAGGCAGATCTTTAGTTCCTCTCTCTACGCGCTATAAGTAACTTTCTTTCTTTGACTCTCTCTCTCTATCTTACTCAGCTTTAGCCGTTTCTTTACTGCATTGCTCCACCTTTCACGTCGCCGCTTATTTGACTCGATTAATCGCTTCGAATTTCCAACTTCTTTTCCTTCTTTCCTAGGGTTTCGGATTTACGCGCATTCCTTTACTTAATTCCGAACGGTTCCAAATTCCAATACTGTTGATTTGTAGGTTCTTTCCTCCTTTTTAGTTGCTTTGATGAAGTTTTGGTTACTTTCGGCCCTGTTTGGTGCTGCGAAAGCGTTATAAGAGTTAAAGATACTAATTCATCACTTGTTTCTCTATATTCTTTGACGTCATTAGTTCATCGTTTTGGATTGTTTACTTTGATTGATGAGAAGAACCGATGCAAAATTTCATGGCCCTATAAGTGTTTGTAGTTTTAGTTCCATTTTGATTGCTGAGATGGACTTGTTTATTTCTTGCTTAAGGTGGACTTCTTGAAGTGTTTTTAGTGCCACTGATATTTGTTGAGCGATGTGATGGAGGATCTTATGAACAAAGATTTACATGTAAATGTGAATAGGCCATCGGCATTAAGGCCTTCTGGCAGCTTTAAGCCTACATTGTCTGGGAGATCAACCCCAAGGAACTCTCCGACATTTCGAAGATTAAATTCTAGTCGAACTCCACGCAGAGAGGGTAGAAGTGGTGGAGGTGGAACACAATGGTTTCGAAGTAATCGACTGGTGTACTGGTTACTTCTGATTACTCTATGGACTTATCTAGGGTTCCATGTTCAGTCCAGATGGGCTCATGGCGATAACAGTGATAAATTTCTTGGATTTGGAGGTAATTCAAAAAATGGTGCATCACAATCTAAACAAAGTTCGCTTAGGGATTTGCTTGCAAATAGTAGTTCTGTCGCTGTAAAAAATGGGACCAATAACGTTCAGATCGGAGATGGAAGAAAGCTGGATGTTGTCTTGTCAAAAAGGGGAACAACAGTTTCATCTAACAAGGGCATACCTTCAAAGAAGAGGAGCAGGAGAGGACGCAGGTTGCGCAGTAGAGCACTTAATAAACAGAGAGCAAAAATAGCAGTTGAAAATGATGATGTAGAGGTGCAGGAACCTGACATTCCTAGGACAAATACATCTTATGGTCTGATTTTTGGTCCATTTGGGTCAACGGAAGATAAAATTTTGGAATGGAGCCCTGAAAAGCGGACGGGAACTTGTGATAGGAAGAGTGAGTTTTCAAGGCTTTTATGGTCCAGGAAATTTGTGTTGGTATTCCATGAACTTTCAATGACTGGGGCGCCACTCTCAATGTTGGAGCTGGCAACAGAGATTTTGAGCTGTGGAGCCACGGTTTCTGCTGTAGTTCTTAGCAAGAAGGGTGGTTTGATGCCCGAGCTTGCTAGGAGAAGGATTAAAGTGCTTGAGGACAGAGCAGAGCTTAGCTTCAAAACTGCCATGAAGGCGGATATTGTCATTGCAGGATCAGCAGTCTGTGCATCATGGATAGGTAAGAATTAATTGTAAAACTTTTTGTATCCTTAATTGATTGATTTTAAGCTAACTGTCATTATTCTAAATAATAAGGATATATTGAAATAAAGCTTTTAGAGAGCGCATAACAAATAGAAAAATTGCTTTCTGAGGGAACATCTGTAAGTTCTTTGAGAATACAAGAAACACTTATTATACAAACTAAATGTTATACATCATATCTTGTGCTAAATGTTAAACACTTAGTTTGCAAATTGCTTAGTTTGCCTGGTGCTTGTGTATAACAGATTCTCAGTATTCTTCTATTTTGGGGTAGGATTTTGTGTTATACTTACTTATAAATGTTGAAGGGTATGCAAACTAAATGATACATCATATCTCTGCATTTTCCATTTCAGATCAATACATTACTCGTTTCCCAGCTGGTGGAAGTCGAATTGCTTGGTGGATCATGGAAAATCGACGGGAATACTTCAATCGGTCGAAGGTTGTCCTTGATAGAGTGAAAATGGTGGTCTTTCTTTCTGAATTGCAGACTAAACAGTGGTTAACATGGTGTGATGAAGAAAAAATAAAGCTCAGATCTCCACCTGCTATAGTTCCACTCTCTGTTAATGATGAACTAGCTTTTGCAGCTGGCATCGCTTGTTCGCTGAATACTCCATCAACTACCCCTGAGAAGATGCTAGAGAGGAGGCAACTGCTACGGGAAGCTGTTAGAAGAGAGATGGGTCTATCGGACAACGACATGCTTGCGATGTCCCTCAGCAGTATAAACCCTGGAAAGGGGCAGCTGTTGCTCGTCGAATCAGCAAGTCTGATGGTCGAACAAAAACCTTTTCAAAATATAAGAACTTTAGCTTCAAAGCATCATTTAAGAGCATTGTTACACAAATCTAGCAATGTTGGGGACAACAGGTTGAGCTTCTCTAGCAAGGATTTCCTTCACGGAAGGACATTGCTATCTGACACTGAAGGAGGAGCACAACAACAGAATCTGAAAGTTCTTATCGGCTCTGTTGGATCTAAAAGCAATAAAGTGTTTTACGTCAAAGAAATTCTGAGGTTCCTTTCACAAAATTCAAACGTGTCCAAGTCTGTGTTGTGGACTCCAGCGACTACACGTGTTGCCTCACTTTACTCTGCAGCAGACGTTTATGTTATAAACTCTCAGGTATAGCCATGTACTACACAACCATCTACTAGTTTATGTTTAGAAATTGCAGGTGTACGGTTCTGCAGGTTGTGCATTCCATTATACACATGGATGGTTCTAAGTGAATTTGATGAATCTCCATTAAAAATTCCAAGTTTCAACGTTAATTAATGAAATCTTAGACATGCATTTCATAATCTGATAGCAAATTTTGATGTCATTAACCCAATCACTGTTTCTCTTATATTTTCCAATGCAATGTCAAACAACAAAAAATCTTGTATCAAATAGGAATTGTTTAACTTGCTTTTCTCAAGAGTATGTGCCGCTACACAATGCAGTATCTTTAACGTTGACTGTATTAATGCTCTGATCTCATGGACACATATCTTAATTATTCAATTGATATTTTTTGATCAAATCTATCATAATCTGAAAGCATACATTAATTTGAGGACTGTGTTGCAGGGAATAGGAGAAACTTTTGGGAGAGTTACAATTGAAGCAATGGCATTTGGTCTTCCGGTAAGGCAACAAATGATTGATCTGATTATGGATGTGCATTTAGAAATGCAATTTTATTTCAACGGATTCTAAACTGCAGGAAACAAATCTTATTAGTTCAGTTTCTTGATCCTTGTGTTTGGCAGGTGCTCGGAACGGATGCAGGAGGCACAAAAGAAATTGTTGATCACAACATAACAGGCCTTCTTCATCCTGTGGGGCGACCTGGAACTCCTGTGCTTGCTCAGAACCTTCGTTTTCTTCTCCGAAACCTGTCAGTTAGGCAGACGATGGGGATGAAAGGAAGGAAGAAGGTCGAGAAAATGTATTTGAAGCGTCATATGTACAAGAAATTTGCGGAAGTACTCTACAAGTGTATGAGAATTAAATGACAGGTATACATTCATTCTCTGACAAGGGGCCTCAGAGTGCAATATAGAATATATTGTTCAGAACAATAATTGGTTCGAGGGAAAGTCTGAATCGGTTATATTCTTTGGAAATAGAGGTGAGCAGTTTGTTTCATGTTTGAAGCTTGTTGTCCTATTTCTGTAAAATCCTTTTTTTCTTCTTCAACTTCAATGTATGTAGTAATTCTTTCTGGCTTTCTCACCGAATTGAATCCAAGAAAGCAAAATGCCTCTCAAACTATCCTCCATTATTCATTTTGCACTTTACAGCATGCACAATAACAGAACTAAATTCACAATTTCAAATATTCTATGGAAAGTGAAAAATATCTATAAAAACATATTCAATAATGAAATACTATAAAACACAAATATCAATGAACACTTTTATTTTTTTGCCAGCAAATATGCAACTTCAACATTATATAAGAGAGATAATGTCTGTTTGATAATGTTTAATAAGAATATATTATTACTGGTCATCTCTTTTTTAGTAAAAAAAAAGTAGAGGATTCATCATCTGGTCAACAGGTCAAAGAGAAGTCGTGGCCGACTTTGCTGTAAAATCTGACGTACTATTTTGATATTTCCTAAAAATACCTAACCGTACATCGTTCAGGCTATGTAGCAGTATTCTGATCTTGAGATTTACCACACTTCTTCTTGTAAAAAGGGCAATTGAAAGTAACCTATAATAGTATATTTTTATATATCGTTATTATGCAGATATTATTTTTTTACTACATAATATTTTAGAGTTATAACTACATCGACAACGAATTTGGATTAGTATATTAGTGCGGTCATCGTAGCACCATAGTGAGACAAGCTTCCAAAAGGATATTTTGCTCTATTGCGTAACAAGGGTCTTCGACTATCATAACTATCTAGTTTAACGCTGTTCCTACTTAAATCCGCGTTGTGCAAATGAAACTCACACCCTTTTTCGTCAGGCTATCCTCACGGGGAACACCTGCTTCCTTCTTATCAGAAATCTAAGAAGCATTGGCATGAATCACAACATCCGATCCTCCAAATTCTGCCAATTAAAGTACACATATCATCATAAAACCCATGT
>CAODLS012735189.1:0-12142 GCA_948243855.1 Flueggea neowawraea
GGCACCAACATCTTGCTCATCTGCCTAATTTTGTTTTTTAAAACTTCTTCCTGACTTGTATAAGGAAGTTCATAACTGTGAAGTTTGTCATTATTCTAAATCATCTAGACTTCCTTTCAATTTATCAATATCTGAAACTTCACAACCTTTTGAATTGATACATTCAGATGTATGGGGTCCTGTACTTAATTCTATTGATGGCTTCAAATATTTCGTAATCTTTATTGATGATTTCTCCAAGGTTACATGGGTTTATTAGTTGCAATCAAAGAGTGATGTTTGTGCAATCTTTAAAGAATTTCATGTGATAATTGTTAATTAGTTTTCAGCTCATATTAAAATTCTTCGAACTGATAATGGCACAGAGTATACTTCTCATAACATGACTAATTTCTTAGCTTTTAATGGCATTATGCATCAAACTAGTTGTGTTCGTACTCCCCAACAAAAATGGGGTTGCTGAGCAAAAAAATAGAGAATTGTTGGAGAAAACCAGGGCTCTTATGCTTCAGATGAATCTTCCTAATTTTTTTTGGTCTTATGGAGTTTTAACAGCCACTTATCTTATAAATCGACTACCTAGTCAAGTTTTGAGTTTCAAAAGTCCACTTAAAGTCTTGCTAAATAAGAAACTAGATTTATCACATCTGAAAGTATTTCGTTGCACGTGTTTTGTTCATTTGACATCACAATCAAGAGGCAAACTTTATCCAAGAGCAGTTATATGTGTCTTTTTGGGATATTCTCAAACTCAAAAAGGATACAAATGTTATGGTTCTTATTCTAAGAAGCTTTATATGGCACGAGATGTACAATTTGATGAAACTAAACCTTACTATACTGCTTCAAGTAAGGGGGAGATTATGACTGAACTATTTCCAATGCCAAGTGTTGATGGTAATCATACAACAGAAAGTCAAGATTGGCAAATTCATGTTGATAGCTTGAACCCGACTGAAACTATGCACCAAAAGGCTAATATTGGTCAAGATGATCATGAAGAACAAATCGATCAAGTACAAGTTCCTCTCCTTCGACAAAATCCACCCCGAAATCGTCAACTTCCAAAAAAATTGCAAGACTATGTTGCTTACTCAGTCAAGCATCCAATATCAAAGTATCTGACTTATCAAAATGTATCTCCTACTTATTCAGCTTATCTTTCTACCATTTCTAATGTTTATGATCCTCAAACATTTAAAGAAGCTCAAACTCAAGAAATCTGGAGGAGAGCTATGAAAGATGACCTGGACGCACATGCAAAAAATCATACTTGGAGCATCGTCTCGCATCCTAAAGGAAAACAGTCAGTTGGTTATCGATGGGTGTATAGAACAAAATATGATGGATCTGTTGATCGGCATAAGGCACGTCTAGTGGCTCAAGGTTTCACTTAAGAATATGGAGTGGACTGCAATGAGAATTTTGCTCCAATTGCAAAAATGACTACAGTATGTGTGCTATAATCTGTAGCCATAAACAATGGGTGGTCATTGTCTCAAATGGATGTTAAAAATACTTTCTTGCATGGAGACCTTGAAGAGGAAGTATTTATGAAGCTTCTTCCTGGTCATTCGAAATATGGTGATCCAATTTTGTGTAAACTTCCTAAATCCATATATGGATTGAAACAGAGTCCTCGCCCATGGCATGCCAAATTGAGTTCAACACTTGAAGGTCTTGGGTTCTCAAAAAGTAATGCTGATTCTTCTCTTTATGTTCAACTTGGAGAGACTGACAGGTTGACAGTTCTTATATATGTGGATGATCTTATTGTAACTGGAAGCAATGTAGATTCGGTAAATAAGCTAAAGAAACATCTTCAGTAACTTTTTCCTATCAAAGATCTTGGACCTTTGAGGTACTTTCTTGGAATTGAGATGGCAACTTCCAGCAAAGGTTTTTTTCTTAACCATCGAAAATATGTGTTGGATTTGCTTCACAAAGCAGGTATGACAAATTCAAAACCTGTTTATACTCCTTTAAACAACAAATGGAAGATTGACTCAAAGAAGGAAGCACTTAGAAATCCTACTTATTATTAGAAACTAGTGGGAAAACTCATTTATCTGACTATTACATGACCTAATATTTAATATGTTGTAAATCTTGTTAGTTAGCATATGCATGTTCCAACTGTTCATCATTTGAGTATGGTAAAACATATTTTGTGTTACTTGAAAGGATCGATTGGTTATGGAATTGTGATGACAAAAAATGGACACACCAACATCGAAGGCTTTACTGATTCAGATTGGGCAGGAAATGCACTTGATAGGCAATCGACTACAGGGTATTCTATGCTTGTTAGTGGAAATTTGTTTTCATGGAAGAGCAAAAAATAGCAGGTGGTAGCTCGGTCTAGTGCATAGGCTGACTATAAAGCTATGGCTACGGCTGCTTGTGAATTTGTGTGGCTTAAGAGCCTTCTGTTAGATTTGGGTGGTCCATGTGTTACCCCAATGACTTTATTTTATGATAATCAAGCAGCAATGCATATTGCTGCAAATCCTGTGTTTCACGAAAGAACAAAGCATATCGAAGTTGATTTTCACTACATTCGTCAACAAGTTCAGTCAAAGCTCATTGAAACACGTTATGTGCGAAGTCATGATCAATTGGCAGATGTGTTCACTAATGTCTTACCCTCAGCTCATTTCCAACGATTGTTAAGCAAGTTTGGATCCATTAATCTTTTAGATCCAACTTGAGGGGGAGTGTTGACAGATCATTGTCAAATTCTTTCCTTATTATCAAAAATTATTTCCTTCTAGTGCAACTATGTTTGGCTACTGTATATACAGAATATATACCAAATATTTGCTAGGATTTCAGCGTGTAATGTATATATAGATGCTGTAAACTGTGCAGAAAATATAATTGAGAATATACCTTTCGTTTTCTTTAGTTTCAAAGCTTTGTTTGTAAGGAATCTACCAACCATAAACAGCTCACGGTTGAGTCTCCTCCCCACCTCTGATTCCTCACCATCCTCTTTTCCAAATTCCAACCCCTCACACTCCCCCTCATCCTACAGAGTCAATCTATGACAATCCTCAACCATGTCTTCATACTCCACCATATCTACAAGAAGGACACACACTGACCAACACACTAAACTCAGCCCGAGCACACAACATTCAAGAAGTCGATGAAATAGTACCCCCTGTAGCACAAGACACTGGGAAGTTAAAATGGCAACTCCAGAAAAGAACTCCAACAAGTACTTGTCAAAACAACAAGACAAAACTTGCACATAAGCAAGACTTAAAGGGAAGCTTTAAAGGGCGACAATCAATGCAGAATTTAATGTAGTAGAAGATAGTCATAAAGGCAAAAATTAACAGCAAGCAATAAAGGAAACCAGACGACAGATGAAAAGAATGAATGCACTAGTAATGTTCAGTGCAAACTCTAGAGAGAGGGGAGAGGAACTTTCTCACTCTAACCCATCTTTTTTTTTTCTTGTTATAATAGGCCCTTTTATAATCTTCATCGTCAGAACAATATTGCCGCTATCTTTCTGCTTACACCCTTGTTTCGTTGTGCTTGCCGCCATTCTCTCTCTTGAAGGTATGTGTGTTTATCAACTTTATAAGTTTCGTTTCAAGTACTAACGCCATAGAAATCCTTCAGGAATCCAATGAAATAAGTTCGGTTTCTTTGTTTTCACCATTTACTTTCACTCTCCTACACGCATGTTCAATTATTTCGTTGAAATTGTTTTGCTTTTGGTATGTGTTTCGGTATGCAATTATGAACCTTGCCAATTCCATTGATTCTCTCTGGTTATACTTTGTGTGAGTGGTACTACAATGAATACTTTTAAAAAGAGTCTTTCTTGAGGATTCAAGTTACTTAATTTCAGTATCAATTAATTTTATGAGATGATTACTTAATTGTAACTCTAAAAATTACTTAATTTTAGATATCGTTACTAAATTTGATCACCGGTTACTTAATTTTGATCAGTTATTTAATTTTAATCAATTACTTAATTTTATAATAAATTAAATAATTATAATTATTATTTAATTATTATTAAAATTATTTAATTTAAATATTAATTACTTAATTTATTAAAAATATATTAATGATTACTCATTTTAGAAGTCCCACTTGTGTTTTAGTCTGAATATTTTTACACTATCAACTGTTAGTTGATTTACAGGCTTTCTCTTCTAATAGAGACCCAATTTTCTGCTCTGCCGACTTTAGTGACGGCTTTT
Organism: Flueggea neowawraea; assembly: GCA_948243855.1. NCBI lineage: Eukaryota > Viridiplantae > Streptophyta > Magnoliopsida > Malpighiales > Phyllanthaceae > Flueggea > Flueggea neowawraea. The sequence goes on from CAODLS012735189.1 coordinate 4,230, forward strand.
TTTTTTTAATATTGTTTTATGTGAGATGACTCAAAGTTAGAGTTTGGATTGGAATTCAAGTGCAGTCGTGCAGTTCTTCTTTAGTGTAGTGATAGGATTCATTTGGAGATAATGTGCTTTCTAACTCCTTCGCTATGAATATTAGCCAAAACTATTGATTTTGCTAATTGATTCTTTCAACTGGAATTGATTTTCTGTAGAAACTTTGCCAGGATAAAGATTTTTTCTTTTTTGGTTCACATATCCTGAAAGTTGAGAGAAAGATGCCTTCAAAAACAAAGAAGCAGTCAAGGGCATCGTCAAGGCTATCAAATCATGACTATTCTGCATCTCCTCAAACATCATCACTGACATCTTCTGCGGATTCTGATATTAATGAAAAAGATCTGCTGTTTTCATTGAACGAGGCATCTATCAGATTTCCTTGTTTGATTGGCAAATCTGCTCTCATTGGATCTGTAATTAATGCAGATTCTAAGTCCAACCGTTGTACTATTTGGCTTTCAGAGTCCTCAATGGTTGCTTGCTCCCTCCCTTCCACCTGGTTCTGTTGTATCGGTATGAATTAGTTTATGTTAGTGTTTTTGTTTTGCTATATATATATATATATATATATTACTGAAGGTCTTTCTTGTAAGAAAGTTAAGTTTACTGTTAGATTTATTGTAATTGAAAGTTTAACCTATATGATGCACATTGAAATGAAGTTCCTGAGGCTGATTTATGACTGTAGTTTTGCCAGTTATAATTTAAAATGATCACTAAATGTCATTCTTAGTGTTGAATATTAAATGGTCATTCTCTAGTCATATTGTGTTCTCCTTGCTTAGCAGTCAATTTTTTTACTCTTAGTTTGCTTGAATTTTTCTTTTCATATGTTTGAACACGTAGAAATTGAAATTAGAGTGCTACTCTTGAACATTAAAGATTGACTTAGGACTCATAAAGAAAAGCATACTGAAGCAATGATTCAAACATTGAAAATAGGTGGTGGAGTTTTTGAAAGTTAGTAACGGAATCTAATTGGCCTTATAAATCCAAATGAAAAGAAAAGGATAATATTAATGCTCATTTCTATAGCTGGCATTTTCTCTTTTTTTCCTCGTTGAATTGATTAATGTGATCTCTTTGCAGGTATCACTTGCTGCTTCGGGGAGTAGATCTGCAAATACATTTCCCCTTACTTCATTTTTGGGTGAAATGACTTAGCACTTTGAGATTGAGCTCATGGATGAAATAGCCTCTGACGTTGGGAACTATTTTGCTCTTGCGACAGTTTTTCCTTCTCGTGAGGTTTGATGAACCATTACTTCTCTGTCTCTTTCAACGAAAGAATGGGAATAAAGTACTCATAAAATATGTTGGCAATTTTTTTCGTTGAAAAAGAGGCATTCTAGATGGATATATTAACTGATTAGAAAATAGAATTTCCTGTTTACTAGTGAAGATAATATAATCTTGGTTTCTACTAGAAGTTCAATGCCTTCTGTTTGAGGAGTGACTCATCTGTTTCCAATTGTCTTGTGTTGAGCAAAGCTTTTGACATTAGAGATTTAACGAAGTTGATTGTAGGAACCAATAGATAGTTTTAAGGTTTTTTGATGGGAGCTATCGGTTGATTTGCTATGGAATTCCTTGAGAAATGCTTGAACAGTAGCACAGGGATTGTAAAGGAGCTAAAATAATCCAAAGAATGAAAAGATATCAGGAATTTTTGTTTGAGAGTTCTGTTAGTAAATTATAGGCATGTGAATAAACTGTCTTGTGTTGATAGGTTATTACCAAATAATTTTGAATGAGAGAAACTACTGTGATTTTTAAAGATATTAGGGAGTAAGGCTCACCTCTTACATGAACAAAGTTGAAACATTACAGAATTTCTTGAAAAAGAAACACCAAGGTAGTGATTCATAATTTTACAAGTTGGGCATGTGGTTTTAGATTTAAGAGGCACAATACTCTGCTTTTTCTACAGAAACCAAATTGGTGAATGCTATTTGATCGTTATGCAATAAATTCATCCCTAAATACTTTCTTTGGACTGATTTTTGGTGCTGGTTGGATAATTTTAGCTGTTACATTCCACTTTATGTGTCATTTCTGGCCATGAGATCTATGTTTCATGGAATTTTGTTTGAAGTATAATGTGAATGCTTTTATTCTGTGTTTATATTTATACTAGAATGATATTTGTTGGTCATTTTGTGGGAAATGTCAATATTATCTATTCTTTTTTATAGGGAGTTGTGGTTGTTAAGGTTGTATATTAAGCACTCTTTCTTTTGGTGTTGATGCAATTTAAATCAAATTTACTGAAACGAAATCAAGTACAATTAACTTTTTCATTCTGCAATTTCTCCTAATAATGTTAGCTAACTGTGGTATTCTTAAAACTCAAAACTCCCTAGTTTATCCTTATCCTTTTTTTTTTCTCAGGAGGACCAAAACTTCTTAAAACTCAAAACTGCGGTTTTCACTAGGTTATATTGTGACTGTATTCTTAAAATGATCATAATGTACAGAGGTTACTAGAACATGCTCAATGTACAGAGGTTACTAGTTTATCCTTACCCTTTTTTTTTTCTCAGGTTGCAAAGAATGGAGTTATGTTATCTTCAAGCCTCTCATACACAATGGGATGGCCTGCTTCAGGCAGCATTATATTTGTATACCCTGTTGGAAGTCAAATCCTCACTGGCCTCTTAAATAGGAATAATAGACCACAAAACTCAAAAACTGATAATTTCTCAATCCATATTTGCAATGAATTGTTCTTGGAGTTGGTTCCTACAGCAGGTATAGTGAAAAATAATGGTGATCTAAGGTCCACAAAGAACTCTCTTGAAGAAATAAATGGCCAATCAGAAAATTGTAGTAGCTTTTCTCGAAAGACACCACTGTGTCGGCCGAAGATCAGTTCTTCACCTAGTCATCAAGCATCAGCAAGACATGAAGCAGCATCCTCCCTATCCTATCCTGACAACACATCTGTTGATTCGTTTGAGATGAAAGAGGCATTAAGGAATGAAAGCACAAAGCAACTTCTTCAGGGATGTGCTACTTCAGAATTGTATTCTCGTGCTCTAGTTCGTGGAAATCTTGTCACTATACAATTACTTTCGAAGCTTTTCTTTTTCCGTGTTGTGGGAATAAACAAATTGGTAGCAAGTATTGATCAAGATTTGATGGAGGAAAAAATCCATAGTTCAGCAGTAGATCATTTTAAAGGTGCTTTCCTTGTAAATCACGAGACAAAAGTACACTTATGTGTGCCAATTAGTTCAGCAGCTGAAACTCCAAGAAATAGAGGCTTTACTTTTGCAGGAGGTGAAAATATGCATGCAGACACCAATATTGAATATGATGTGTCAAAATTAGGTGGACTAGGTGAAGAATATGCCACTCTTAAAGACATAATAAGTTCCTCCATGAAGAACACTTTATTGCGGTATGTTTACTTGATCCAAAATTGAGTTTTGCAATTTTGTTGGTGGTTTGATAGCATTATGTACTATTTTTTTTTATTTATTTGTGATCTAAAGACACACTTCATGCTGCAACAAATGTTAAAGGTTCAGATTATGATGTATGAAGTCTGGACATGGATGTCTAATTCTGGCATGAAACAACGCTTAAATGGTGGCACAGAACAGGGAGCATGTCCACAATAATTATCGTGCATGTATGTGATGTTGCAAATATATAAGCAATAAATAGTCATAATTTTAGTTGCGATTACATAAAATTTAGCAAGATTGCTAAATTGTAGGTTGGGATTTAATTTACCATTTCAAAGGCTTCTCTAGAGAAAGTTTTAAGGTTACAACTATATTGGATGCACATGTTCCCGCTAAGAAATGCATTTTTTTTCAGTTATTTTAAGTTTTTGGTTGAAGACTTGGTGTTAAGCTTCAGACATTTTCTTCTTTTTACCTCCAACAAGAAACTTATATAAATCCATGGCTTGTTTATAATTATGATTTTATGTTTTTATTTGCTGTAAAAATTTGTCATAAGATACAGTTTTGTGTTTTTGTGCACTTTAATGTTTTGGTTTATCAACAAACAAAGGGTGTTGGGCATTAACGTAACTGCTTTAGCTTTGGTTTACGAACAACAAAGGGTGTACTTCTTCATGGCCCACCTGGCACGGGAAAAACTACTTTGGCTCGATTATGCGTCCGTGATGCTGGTGTAAATCTTTTTTTGGTGAATGGACCTGAGATATTTAGTCAGTATCATGGAGAAAGTGAGCAAGCAATGCAAAAAGTCTTCCACTTGGCTAGTCAAGCTGCACCTGCAGTGGTTAGATTTCTTCCCTGGATTTTATTTCATAGTTTTTTTCCCAATATAGTGTGATTCTTGATATATCCTTTTTCTTCAACATCATGAAAGTAGAATGCATAATATATTTTAATCACAATTTTATGCGTTTAAATTGTTGCAATGATATTGCTTGGCTTTACACTTCAGAAGCAAAATTATTGTTAATCTAGTATTTCTATTTCTTAGTAACAACAGATTTGGGTATGTATTAAATGGAGTTTTGAGGCCTCGATGCCCTATCATGGTATTTTGCTCTAGTGAAATTCAAATTACGAGAGTAATGATGCTCGGTACAGGGCTGTTAGGCTGTCAGTCAAGAAAATATACAAAAAATAATGAAGTTTTATCTTATTAACACATGCCTCGACATAATGGTTTTTGCATTACAAAGAGTTGGAATGTTTTCAGTCAAACGCTGGCAAAACCAACTAATCTACGTAATATACAATCCTTGAATGAAAACCTTGCTGGTTTCAGCCAACATCTGTTCTGCAACACTATGAGGATTAAATATTCTTAGCTTAAAACAAAGTTCAAAGTTTACTTTGAAATTTCTGTGCAATATTCTCCTTCCACATTTTATTCTCTAGTAAATGGTTATTTGGAAAGTGCTGCATTTACCTTTCGCTTCCATTATGTGGCAAACATTTGAATTCTTCAAATTTCAGAAGTTGTGGATTGATAGCCGCTTTTACCTTGTATATTATGCAATTCCAGCGCAGCTCTAGGAAAAGATGCAACTTCTTGCCTTTTCTTCTATATGAAGATCTGATATTTCATACATATGCTACTGAAATGAGTTTTGAGCTTCAGTTCAAAAAAAAAAAGAAATGAGTTTTGAGTAGCATGTATTTAAGGGTGATTAGATATTAATGGCTGTTCCTTTTATTGAATTAACTACAATCTTGGGATTAATGTCAAGGATTTAACAAACATGGTTGTCGGAGGATTATTTGGTGGATAGTTATCAGATTGTTCGTGTTCAGTTTTTTGTTGATGCAATAAGAGGGTATTTATGAGGGAGATACAAATTTGAGAAACTGAGAAAAGAATATCTGTTATGGTCTAGTGTGAGAAACTATACAGTATTTGACTATTGAGTACACTTTCCTGAAGAAGAATTAGTGGAAGCCCTTTATTAGCCATAGTCAAATGGGTTTTTTGAGGCTGTGTTGATATGGTGGATTATTTACAAGCGGGGAATTTTGAACCCTGAAGTATTTGTTTTTTTCGTTTTGTGCCCATGTTACTTGCTAAAGATTATTCGTTTACAGGTTTTCATTGATGAGCTGGATGCTGTAGCCCCTGCAAGGACAGAAGGGGGTGAAGAATTATCTCAAAGAATGGTGGCTAGTTTGTTGAATTTGATGGATGGTATAAGTAGAAGTGATGGGATACTTGTGATTGCTGGGACTAACAGGCCTGAAAGTATTGAGCCTGCACTGAGGCGACCTGGAAGATTTGACAGGGAAATCGAAATAGGTAATGTGATCTTCCCGTCCTGCTGGTTTTGAATTATCTGCTTGAAGATTGGCTTGTTAAATCACATGGTATTTCATTGTTGAAAGTGCCACAGCCTTCCATCTGACATGTATTAGGCAAGATGTCCAGTGAAAAGTTTTTTAGCTGCCAGAATGCTCATGGCCACTGTCAAATTTTTTTCGTACTGTGCAAATTATAATATAAGAAGCATCACATAGGACATGGTCTCTAAATGCACTGATATTCAATGGTGACTGTCCCTCATTTTCCTTTTTAAATAGGTATTCCCTCTGGCTAGATGGGTTTTCACTGACAGATAGACCTTGCCCGTCTTTTGACATTGTGTATGAGTTGTCAGGTCGTTGTAGAAAGAACCAAGTATACTGTGTGAAATATGATATATTGTTTATGAAGACATAAATGATATACATTTTTTGAACTTGTTTCACAAACCATTAGGCTGTTGAATGATATCAAGGATCTACTTGAATATCCATAATTATTGTTAGCTGCTTGGTCATTTAGTTTGGTAAAATTGCATGCTTTCTTTTTCATCAGATTTAGGCATTTTAGACCTACTGATGTAGCTTGTGTGTGCTTTTGGCACAAGTGCTAGATATGTAAGGACAAGGAAGACACATGGAGGAAAGATTACACAAATGTCAAAAGTGTAGCAGTATTGGATGATATCATGTATATATAAATGTTTGTGGAAAATTTTGGACTTTGTTAATATCTCCTGTATCTAGTGTTATTATGACATTCAAGAGATGATGATGAATTTAATGAGAAATGGATTGCTGCATGTTTTTCACCTTTCCTTTCATTCAAGTGCTAGGCCTTAAAAGTTTTATTTTAGGTGGTAATGTTTTTCCTCCATCTTTACTCTCTCTCTTTTTTTTCTCTAAATTTAATTCTACATACAGCTGTTCCATCTCCCACACAAAGATTAGACATATTGCAAACCATCCTTGGTGAAAAGAAACACTCACTTTCACCTGTGGAAATTCAACAACTTGCTTTGACCACACATGGCTTTGTTGGTGCTGATTTAGCTGCTCTCTGCAATCAGGCAGCTTTGGTTCGTCTTAGACGTCATGCCAGGTTTAAAGAGATTTGCAATAGTATCCATTTGGAGAGGTCATCTGTCCTACATGAAGATATTTCCAACAGGTTGCAGAAAAGGTCTGATTGCTTGGTTGGGATGAAAGACTTTTTTACAACAGATTCTGCATCTTCAAATGTCACAGAGTTCCCTATTTCCATGAAGATTCCATCATCCTCTTTTGTTGGAAGAGAAATTTCAAAAAAGATGCAAGATACTAATATTGGTTCTATAGAGGCATTATTTGTTGATGGAGATTACAACTTGGCAATTTCTTTTGAAGATTTTGAAAAGGCCAAGTTGAAAGTGAGGCCCAGTGCAATGCGAGAGGTATGAATGGTGTATGTGTGTTCTTAATGGAACAAATTCTGGATGGACATTATGTTTCGTGGCTCATATAACAAACAAATATTTTGTCTCAACTCAAGAATTTACGTGTCAGCTTAACTTGTTCTAAATTCCAGATTTTGGAGCAAGTTGTGTCAAGGTGGCTTCAATTAGTTATCGTGTTGCTTGTGCTTACTTTTGTGAACTTCATTTTCTATTTTAATATTACACCAGACATACCGGAAAAGTTTGGGTTGCTCATTTATAGGTAAGTTTCACCAAAGTAGCAGGAGACGTGTAGGGATTATATAGCAGCATATAGTAGCTGGAATTAGTTACACTATACCTTGAGTGTCATCTTTATGAAACTAATATGACCTATTAGCTTGAACACCAATATGTTTGTCATTTGCTGTAGATCTAGAATTCTGGAAGATTTTATTGTCTACGAGGTTACTATTCTGATACAAATACAGTCACTGACTTATGTCTGCTTACCTTTTTCCTCTTATTCGTTTCTTGTATTCTAGGTAATACTTGAAGTTCCAAAAGTTAACTGGGAAGATGTAGGTGGCCAGGTGGAGGTAAAAAATCAACTGAAGGAAGCTGTATTATGGTCTCAAGAATACAAAAATGCATTGAAGCGAGTTGGAGTGGGTCCCCCAACTGGGAT
>CAODLS012735583.1:0-16172 GCA_948243855.1 Flueggea neowawraea
CTTTTTAAATGAATAATAAAAAAATAAATTCATTTTAAAGGGTAATAATGAAAAAAAAGACATGTATCAATCAACTATGAAGTCATTTGAAAGTTTGGAAAAACTCTTGAGCCTCCTTAGCGTAATACTCGTGTTGCATACAGATATATAATTTTTTTATTTAATTGGCCTTATTTTTATAAAATTTAACGACTAAAATAAAATTAATTTACTTTAATTTTATTTAGCATGTTTAAAAAAATTTAAAATATTATTTTTTTCATATTTATGTTAAATCATTTTAGAAATATATTGTGTAGCATAATTTTCGTAGTATATTAATATTTTCTTTACTAAGTAAATATTGAATAATAACTTTAGTAATAAAATATTTATATTTTATTACTAAGTAAATTTAAATGATTTTGAAGTCTTTTTTTTTCCTATATAATCACTCTGAATAATTTCTCAGAAAAAAAGCATTGAATCCCTTTTGTCTAAAAAATATCAAAATAAACAATTATAATCATAATAAAATACATTTAGTTCTCTTTTTCATAAAATATTCAAAATATTTAAGTGTATTGTTATTTTTTCTTAATATAATTAAATGATGATAATATATTAATTAAGTAGAAGACAAGTGACAAATAAATAAGGAAAAACTCCCCACCTATTATATATATATTGGTTACAAACATTCATAAGCAACCATTTTTTTTCCTTATTTCGGACGGATCTGTACCATTTTTTAAACATTTCATACTACAAAAGCTACTTCTTCGTAGAAATTTCAGTTCAATCTTTTTTTAGTCGTTTTTTTTTTTAATTTTAGTCCTTATATTTTATTATTCTTTCTCATTTTAGTCTTTTTTGTCTTTTTAAAATTATTTCCTTTTCAATTAATTTTTTAAATCAAAAATTTAGTCCTTTTAAAAAAAATTATTTTTTTCCAACTTGATATCAACTTAAATAAATTTTTTAGTCCTTTTCAACATTTTTTAAATTATTTTTTTTTCAATTTAAATATCAACTTAATATCAACATAAAATAAACCTTTTAATACATTTCAACTTTTTTTCTTAAATCATCTTTTTTCAACTTAAACATCAACTTAATATCAACTTGAAATAAACCTTTTGAAAAGTTAAACTTGACAATCATTTTAAATATCAACTAAATATCAACTTGAAATAAAGATTAAGTTAAACATTTTTACATTTTTTCGAAAACCTTTTAAAACTTTTTAAAAACTTGAAACTATCTAAAATTTAGGAAAAAACAACTCTAAATAAACCTTACATAAACTTTTCTTTTAAACCCTTAGATAAATTTGAAACGAAATTGAAAAATTAAAAGCAACCTCAAATCAATTGTGTATAAATTTCATGTAAACCTTCATAAAATTACTTCAGTTATACCTCAATAAATTTATTTTTAAAAAAATTAATAAATACAATTAGAGACTAATTTTAACTTTTGACACAATTTTTAAACTTTTAAAACAATTTATTTACAAAGCAAGAGTTAAAATGTAAAAAACACAGAAGGCAATACATGCTATGAAACCCTAGCTGCCGCTCAAACACCCACAACCGAATGAATCCTCCAGAAGCTGGCTGCCACTGAGGCGCAAGGAAGAAGACGACGAGGTGCGATGAAGAAAATGAGCATGGCACGAGGAATGAAGGAGACCAAAGAGCGACGACTACGGACGGGGACAAGCGAACCTGATTTGAGGCGGAGAACGACAGAACCAAAGCGGAGAAGGACGAGAAGTCCAGATCGACCAAGCGGAAGACATATCAGAGTGTGCGTGACGACTGAGAATTCCAAATCTACGGAGAGAGAAAAATAGATCGGAGAGAGAGAGCAGAACCATATCGCGCGAGATAAAAGGTTAGATCGACACGAGGATGAAATGAGAGAGGGAGAGCCAAAAGAGAGAGGAGGAGAGGTACATGGCAACGACGGCGGAGAGAGACAATCAAAGTCAAGGGAGGACAGGGCGAAGGTGGACGGAGAAGAAGAAAGGCAGAGAAGAGGGAGACGAGATGGAAAGAGAGGGGGAGAGGAGCAGACGGAGAGGGGAGAGAGAAAAGAAATGATTAAATGAGGAGAATAGGAAAAGTTGAGCACTTAACACAGATTTTGTCCGTACAAATTAAGAAATTCTTCCGTTCAAGACGTTAAAATTATTGCTACTATTAAGATAAAACTGCAGGCTCCTTGAATTTAAAAGAAAAAATGTAAGTTAGATTTTTTAAGTGTAATTCTCTCTTTTTTAAACTGGCCTATTTTTGTAAGTTGCTCAAAGATTTACCTGCTCGGCCCAACTTTCTTTTATGAGAATAAGAGTATTTTGTTTTGGGGCTAATTTTATCTTTACGGCAAAAAATTCAATTATGCTGCCTAAAAAATTAAAATTAAATTACCAGTGTTTTTTCTTCAATACTATACCTGCGTCGCTTTTTTAAAAAAAAATTATAAAACTATTGTATTTATATTTTGTTTGGATCTTGTTTTTTTTTTATATTTTTCCTTTGTTTAAAGGTTATTTATATTTTATTTTAAGTTTGTTTTCTTCTTTTGATTAAACTCTCAACTGTTTGATTTCATTTCATTTTTTATATATGCATATTTTTTTAGTCAAAAACAAAATTAAAACAAAACCTAAACTACAAAAAATGACACATTATTTTTATTTTGTTTTGAGTTTTTTTTTTCAAATAACTCTCTCTTGTTTGATTTTATTTTTTTTACATATAACATATTTTTTAGTTGAAAAAAATAAAAAAATTAAACCAACAAAAAAAGCACATAATCAATATATTTAATAAAATAAGAAAACAAATATATAAAACCAAATAACAATAGAATAAAAACTAAAAAATGTAGATCTTTGTTTAAAATAAAAAAATCATTTTCAATTTATATATATATTATATATATAAATAAATAAAAAAATCAAAAATAATTAAAATAAATAGCACATATTAAATATCTTTAAAAAATTACAATAAAAAACAAAATCTAAGCATAATACATATGAGCCTCATGCATTTGAATAAAGATAACAATACGCGTCACTTAAAGTTGAAGGTCTGGATGGGCAAAATATTTCAGGGTAAAATTTATGGCGGTCCCTAATGTATAGTGATATATTTCTCTCGGTCCCTACACTTTCAAAATTCACCGTTTTGGTCATTGACTCTTAACCCTGTTTGTTATTTTAATAGAAAAAATAAAAAGACAAAATTACCCTCATTTTTAAAATCGTTTTACCTCAACAAACCATATTTATATGTCTCCCTTTCAAGATCTCTGAAATGGAAAAACCCACAACTCCAACACCGACCATCACAAATCCTAAACCTACCATTACCACCACCGCACCAGTCACCACCAACATCAGCCATAACCACCATCACCACCACCACAAAGCCTAACCCAAATGTAATCATCGACGCCACCACCAAGCAACAACAAATCAAAATCTACAATTTTTTCTCTCTAATGCATCAATTGAACCCCCTACAAATTTCGCCTACCACAATTGAAACCCTAATTTCCAAATTGCAAAACTTAATCCTCAATTTCACCCAAAACCAACCATTCTCCACTGCCACCTCACTCACATTCCCAAATGCATACCCCACACTCTTCATAAGCTCCAGTCTCTTATACAACACATCAGTTCTTTGAAGAACCTGTAAGTGTCATATCTCAAGAAACAACCATCAAGGAAGATAGAGACAAAGAGGCAAGCGAGGCAACGAGGAGGCTTGGTTCTGGTAGAGGACACAATTAGTTTGGGAAAGTTCACGAAAGTGGGGATGATGCTTGTTGGGTTTGAAGAGGTGTTAGTGGTGATGTTGGAACAGTATAGGAATGCTTGATTGATTCATGGATGAAAGAATGAGAGAGAGAGAGAGAGATCACGGAAAAGGTGATGATGGTTTTGTGGACTAATAATTCCTATGGTCACAAAAGTATAGGCATTGCTCAACGTTGGTCATAAAAGAAAAAAAATTGCTACCGGATGGTCACATCTGAATTGTTTTGCTTCAAAGTGGTCACTTTGCCTAGAAAATGTGCTCATTAAGCAACAAAATGCCACGTAAGCTTGTCATGGGGCTTGTCTCTGCTTTAGTGGCAATAAAAATTCAAAATCGAATTCGACCTGACCCGGAACCACATCTACGTGAAAAAACCCCATACCCATTCTCTTTTCCCCTTCCTTCTCATCAACATTTACATCTCTCTCCCCCCCTCTCTCCCCCCAACATACTCAGATTTACGTTTATCACAGGAAGAAATAAGTGAAACCTCAGATTCACAGTTTCAATAAACCAAACAGACAAATTAAGGAACTACTACAGTACCATGGTTCTAAGAGAAGAGTTCAGTGAAGCGAGAAAGAAGGTGTTGAATGGAAATGCACATACTCCATTGCCTTTACAGAGCACTCCAAATTGCATCGCTAGCTCTCCAGGTTCTTTAAGGGCATTTTAACACAACCACCTCCAAAAATTGGACATAATGAACATAAATAAATAGTTAAAAGTGGAATAATGTGTAATTTCCTCTTCCTTAAAGTTTGATAATTGCATGCAATTGCAAGTGAATCATCACAACAAGAGAAGAAGCAGATTGCAAAGCAAAGAAATGCAGATCGAAACCTGCCTCCACAGAACAGAAACGACTTATGAGAGTAACGCAAAAGAGTAACGGTGACGTCGTCATCTCTGCAGTTGTCTAAAGAGAGCAGAGGCAACAACCCTTGGACAACCATTCTGTTGGATCAAGAGTGATTAACATTAAGTTCCTTTTTATGTTTTGATGATAAACAAAATGTTTGACTTGAAGAGAAATAAGTTGGAGAGCTCAGAGTTGCGAAACAAGCCACCGCAAGTGATTCACGTACATTAGAAATGTGTCACGTACGTGAGAAAGGGTCTGAAGATAAGCAGAAGCCACTGGAACCCTCTGAAGCACGTTTCATCTACATAAGAATAAGTTCACGTACGTGTGTTATAATTCACGTACGCAAGATATGAGTTGACGCACTTGAATCATGTTGGAGCTTGATCAAGGTACGTGAGATGGATAACAAACGTACGTAAGCTGGAGAATTTTTAGATGATGTACGCGAGAATAAAGTGACGTACGTGAAAGTGGCACATATAGCTGTAATGGGCAGAAATGTACTCCAATGGCTAGTTTATCTCCACCAACGGTCATATCACTTAGAGAGGCTATAAATACATCAAGGAAGGGCAGAAAAAAGTGGATGATCTTATGCTTTCATGTCCCAAAAATTTTCATCATTCCTCTCACTCCAAAACACCAAATCAAGCTAGAGATCAAGATTCAAGAGCATCAATTTCATACAACCAAACTTTAGCATAAAGCTTTCAATTTTGTGTAAATGTTTTTTATAAACACTTTGAGAGTGAGAGAGGTTTGTTGTGAACCTATGGAAAACAACATTGTAATGGCTTTAGATGTTTGAGCCGTAATCAACCTTAGGTAGACTTTAGAGGGGTGAGCCACAATCAACCTTGTAGGCCTTAGAGGTGTGAGCCGTAATCAACCTTGTAGGCTTTAGTGGTGTGAGCCGTAATCAACCTTGTTGGCTTTAGAAGGGTGAACCACAATCAACCTTATTGGCTTTAGAGGTGTGAGCCACAATCAACCTTGGTGTAAGGTTTTGTTGTATTGAGCCGGAATCTCCGTTATAGTGAAAAACATAAGTGAAACTTAGGTAGTGGACGTAGGCATGGTTGGCCGAACCATTATAAATTGCGATGTTATTTTCTCTCTTCACTCTAACTCGTTTCCGCTCTACAAACTCAACCAAGGCATCCCCGAAAAAATTCTCCAACACATTCCACTCTCTCTGAGAGCAAAGTCTCATTTTTTTCTTGTTAATTTATTTTCCAGGAATCAAACAAAGCACATAAATAGTAATTAAGGGTGTTTGATTTAGTGGATCGTAAGACAACACTTTCTCCCCTATGTCTCATTTACCGTCACTCTCTTTCCACTTCATTTCCATCACCAAAGCCATAAAGCTTTAATGGAGAGGAAATCTGAGGCTGTTGGTGAGGGAGGGAGAGAGAGAGATGTCACTGTTGGTGAGAAGGAAGGAGAAAAGAGAATAGGTATGAGGTGTTTTCAGGTTGATGTGGTTTCAGGTCGGTTGGGTTTGACTTTGAATTTTCATTGCCACGTAGGCGGACACAAGCCACATGGCAAACTTATGCGGCTGTTTATTTTTGCTTAGTCAACACATTTTCTTGGCAAAGTGACCACGTTGAAGCAAAAAAATCCAAATGTGACCATCTGGTAGCATTTTTTGTTTTGTGACCAAAGCTGAGCAATGCCTATACTTTTGTGACCATAGGAATTATTAACCCTGGTTTTGTCCATTATGAATAAATAATAAATCCCCGTTATGTAAATAAATGACGATGGAGCCGGACAACCACCACTCGCGTTGATGCTGACGCCGTATCTTTCCTCAGAGCACCATCCACCTTAATACGATCGTGGTGGTGGTGTTGGAACAGTAGAGGAAAGTTACGTTTTGTCTCTGTTTGTAATTGAAATTGATCACCACCACAATCTTTGATTTTATCATTTGGGTACCGAACAATTGGCTCTCATTGCACCTTTATTTACTCAAAACTTGTAATTTTTGATGTTTCCCGTTTTGGGCTTTGTAATTTTGGGTTCAATTTCGATGCTTTTTTTTTTTCGTTCTCATGTGTTGTTTTGTTCTGTAGTTAAGAAATTTTAGCTTAAATTATGGGTTTTGTGAGAATTCATTTCATGTCCCAATTTGTTCAAGATGGAGACTTTGTGGTTCAATGGCTTCCTTCGGTGTTGTGATAGTGTTGATGTGGTATGGGGACTTGACAAAAATGTCGAGATAAGAGAGCAAAGAGAGAGAGAGAGAATAATGAGAGAGAGTAGTAGAAGAGAGAGAAGATGAAAGAGTAAAATGGTCCTTAAAATTTACATAATAATGGATTATGTGACACGTTAGCAAATATGATGTGTTGCTAACGTGTCTTGTTAAAATAACAAACGGAATTGAGAGTCAGGGAAAAGAGCAACGAATTTTGTAAATGTAAGGATATAAGAGAGATATTACCATACCTCAGGGACTGCCATAGATTTTACCCACTTAAAGAACCATGAGCATGTAAATATGAAAAAAATGACCTGTAATTTATGTCTTGGTCTGTCCAATTCAAAATTTTAATTTTTTTTAGTGGATCATGTAATTCCCTCTTTGTTTTGTTTGTTACCACCAACATTAAGGGTGCTCACAGGTCGGTTCGGGGTCAGAGATCTCCAAATCTCCGGAACAGAACCGATGACCCAAAATTATATTTTTCCAAAACCAGGAATTGAATTGAAGTCCCGAAAGAATCGTCCCCAAATCTCTGAAATTTTGGGACAAAACGGGACAATTCTTCGGAGCTTTCAGGTGGGAGAAAACGAGACGGTTCTAGTTCGATTCTTAGAGATTTTTTTCAATAAAATTCAATTAATCATATAAAAATATCCTATTAATGGTTATTGGGAGGCTGATTTTTGTCCTGTTTTGTCCATAATTTAAGTTCTAAAACACCCTTGTTCTGTCAACAAAAAAAAAAAAGAATTTTGTGAAGAAAGAATTTTAGATCTAAAACACATAAGGAAAAGAAAGAAAAAAATCTAATCTTCTGAAGAACCAAAAACTAACATAAATCTAAGCTTGAGATCATGGAGAGAGAAAGAGCTACTGGAGACTAAGCAGCGAGAGGCGAAAGCGAGCCCGACCACCGAGATAGAGAGCAAGACAATGAGGAGAGATTGAGTAGCGAGGAGCAGCGTGCTTCGAGAGAGAGGGAGAGAGAGATGTTGGAGAATTTTTGGTCTATGCTTTGGTTGAGTTTTTTGAGCATGAGCAAATTGAAGTGAGAGAGAAAACAACACTAAGATTTATAGTGGTTCAGTCAACCATGCTTATATCCACTACCTAAGTCTCACTTAGGATTTCTGCTCTATCGAAGATTGATTCCGACTCAATCCAACAAAGCCTTACACTAAGATTGATTGCGGCTCACACCTCTAAAGCCAACAAGGTTGATTACGGCTGACACCTTTAAGGCCAACAAGGTTGATTACGGCTCACACCTCTGAGGCCAACAATGTCGATTACGGTTGACACCTCTAAAGCCTACCCAAGGTTGATTCCCGGCTCAAATCTCTAAATACAATGTTGTTTTCTCTAGATTCTCAACAAACGTTTCCCACTCTCTAAGTGTATACAAATAATGAAAGCTCTATGCTAGGAGTACATGTGTTTGATTAATGCTCTTAATCTTCTCTCTAGCTTGGATTGGTGTTTCGGGGTTGATGGAATGGTGAAAATGAACACCCTCCACGACGTCCCTCACCTCCGGTTGCAATGAGTTTGGTAATCTCCAGCAGTCGTTAGCAATATAATTATGTACACTGTCAGTTAACAAGCGTTGTTGTTCAAAAAGGATGGCCATTTGATGAGCTACAGTAGGTTGGAGCCAAGTAGCCGTCTAGAAGCTCAAGTCTGAAGATTCTGTGAGTATAGAATTCTCCCTCAAATCCACAAAGACCTTCCGAATGGAACACCAAATAGTTGACCAAAAATACGATAACCTGGGAAGCCCTGAAGGGAAGAGAAACCTCGCTTTCAACACGTTAAGCGCTGGAGCTTGCTTTGTGAGAAACCGCCAAGCAAGGGAGCCAAGCATAACATCATTGAAAAATTCCAAATCTTTCAGACCAATACCCCCTCTTTAATAGACTTGCAGCAGTAAGACCATGGCACTGTGATTAGCTTCTTGGAAACCGAAGAGCATGTCCAAACAAAATTTTTGATTTGCCTATTCAACTTGGCTATCATTTACTTGGGCCATTTATAAACCGCAAAGGAGTGTAGCAGAGAACTCAGAATCACTGAGGTAACTAAACTCACCCAGCCGACCATAGAAAGAGAAGAGCCTTTCCAAGCACTAAATTTACTAGCAATACTATCCGCTAGAGGCTGTCGATACCTCTACCTTGGTGCTGTAGGAAAGAGTGGGACCCCAGATAAGAAAAAGGGTTGGACCCATAACTAATGGCTCTTCCTGACGTCAATGAAGCAACATGCCTTGCTGTCACAGCTTTCCCAAGGAATAAGTTCGATTTCATCCACTTAATCTGTTGTCCCAACAACTCCCCATATAAATCAAACAGTTCTAAAATGGTGGTCATGTTCCTCTTTGTAGCTTTAGCAAATAAGATCACATCATCAGCATAGAAAATGTGAGTAATAAAAGCAGTACCTCTAGTATAGCTCATTGGTTGAATTTTGTCATCCTCCACCAAAGATGAGATATACTGAGTCAAGAAATCCTCTGTCAGACAAAACAGTAAAAGTGATAGATGACAACCCTGTCGAATCCCCCTTGAGCAGCCAAAGTAACCAGTCGGTTGACCATTAATGACCACAAAAAGACGTGCCGAAGAAAAGAGCTCCAAAATGAGGTTCCCAAACTGCAGTGAGAACCCAAAAGCCCCCAGAACCTCAAACAGAAAAGACCAATTAATGGTATCGAATGCCTTGTGACTATTAATTTTGAAAGCCATATTCCCGCCGAAGCACTTCTTATCTAGCAAGTTTACACCCTCTGATGCTAGCGCAATACAATCCACAATTTTCCGGCCCTGAATGAACCCGAACTGCTGAGACGAAATAACTCGAGCTACCACCGAAGCAAGACGACTTGCCAAAATCTTAGTAATTATTTTATAGAAAAAATTACTAAGAACAATGGGTCGGTATTGATCCACAGAAAAAGCCTCTTGAACCTTACGAATTGCCAATAAAAAACTGCTTAATGGCCTAAAATAAATCCCCCTGCACCACATCCCAAAAATTGAGAAAGAAACCACCAGTAAACCCATCCGGCCCCCGCGCACTAAATTGATCCATCTGAAAGACAGTTGTGCGAATTTCATCATCTGAGGGGACAACGGTTAAAGCCTCATTTTTCGGCCCACTAACCAGGGACGGGACCATTCTGCTGATCATAGAGAGGTCTACATATCTTCCCGAAGGAGCCTCGAATAAATTACTGTAGTAATCCACAATGTGATTAGTAATAAGCTCCTTATCCTCAACCATATTATCCTCAATCTGAAAAAAAGATATACTAGCAAAAGGCTTCCTCACTGTATGAAGCCGATGGAAAAATTCTGTATTCCGATCCCCCAAATCCGACCATTTAACCCTGCTGCGCTCTCGGCAAAATACCTTTTTTTGTTGCAAGCAACCTCCTGAAACTCTAAAAGCGAAAGCTCAAACCTGCCTGATTCCAATTTGACACAATGAAAGTGCTCATCGAAGTGCCATAATAAGCCTCAGCCACGGAGAAGAAGCCAAAGTTGACAATTCGTTCCAGAGAAGAATTCGAAGATCTTGCCAGACGCTCGCATAAACAAACGAACAGTGATGACAGTACTGCAAAAACAAAAATTAAAAGATATATGTTGGTCAGAACAAACCAAACCAGCAGGGATAGGGAGATCCTTACTGATAAAACCCCAGAGAGTAGAAGGAATGCGAGTGTTCATTGTAACCAATCGCATTCCCAGAGAATCCCAGAATCTAGCAGGCACCATAGAGAACTCCACCATAGGTTCTGAAATACACACAATAAGCGGTCTATTGAAAGAATATACATTATGTAAATGCCGTTGAGTATCAGAATTTCCAATACCGCGGCAATTCCAATAAATGATCTTTATTAAAAGCGGGGGTTCGACGATCCAGCTTCCTAGAAAGTGATGGCTAAAAACTAGCTTGCCGCTTGGCTGCATTTTGAGTAATCCGTTTCTTCGGGGTCTCCCATTCCCCTTCTTCCTTTTCCGCTTTGTCGGCCCATGTAACTTCCTTTGAGATATCTATGGGAGGTTCGGTTACAACATCAGCATTAATGGGAATCAAGTCCACCGGTGGCACATGATCCTCAACTGCCTGCTTATTAGAATTCTCAATATCCTCAACTGCATGGGCTTCCACAAGAGAGTCCTCCAGGTGAGGCAAACCCTGCATAGAAGAATCCACTAGAATCGAGTGCTCATCAACATATGGCTTATCGACCGGTTGATCATTCTTTGTCAAACCCACGTCAACCAAGATACAGGCAAAATGGCCAAGATCGCCATGCAACGTGGCATTATCAATTTTCGAAGGATTCCCCACGCCTTTAGCAATGTCAACCAAAAGTTTTGGATGCTAATATTCCCACAGTATTCTATGTAACCGAACCCATACTTGAGTGGTAGTGAGACGTTGAGCATCCGGATCGAAGTCCGGAATCCAATTTTGCAAAGGAAGAGTTATCGGTTTCAAAGAAATTGCTCCCGTGCTAAGAAGAAGGGTTTTGGTTTCCAATGTCAGGAGAATTATCTGATAGAAACCTTGACCAAAAGAGATTAATCTCTAGTTTGTCAAACCCCATATTGCAGACAATTTGGTCTTGAGTTATTGCACTTTCCATGGCTGTTCCCCTCTGGCAAGAACAACTCGGCCAATGATGGCATTATTGCAAAGGTGAAGCCTTTCATCGTAAGCTTTCTCATTGATTCGAACTGAGACTAATCCCCCCTTTTTTTCAGGGATAACCGAAACCGTAGGTAGGGCAGCGGGAGAGCTTTTGACGACTGAGGCAAAGGATTTGGCTTGAGCAGATGGCGGGGAAGAAAGACCCGGAAGCGACTTCACCGCCACTGGTGGCTTAGAGGAGAAGAGCTCAGCTATGCCCAGGTAGAAGTGAAGGCCAACCGAAGGAAGAGGAAGAGAAGGAACTGGAGCACCGGCCATGACCGGCGTCGGAAGAAACAGGAGTGCAGGCGAAGGAAATTATCTTCCGAAAATATTGGAGCGCCGCATTAGGGTTTTTCATGTATACACATCATCATTAATATATTCAAGCACATTCTAAATGTAAAATAACAATAATAATAATAATAATATCGAATTAATGTTTTTCAAGAAACAATAACATGTAGTGCGTATGTTACTTAATATTAATAACATTTAACACATATGAACACTTTTGTACACACATGAACACTTTTGAACGCCTATGAATATCTTTGTACATCTATAAATACTTATGTACACATTTGAACACATTTGAATAACTATGTACACCTTTGAACACCTATTTACATATTTGAACACCTTTGATACAACCGTTTAAAGTCACGAATTGTATTATTAATAACCTATCATTTCAAAATTCATGCCTCAACATCATTTTGACAAAAGAGGAATTTTCAAAAGTATTTTCATTTCCCTCGTCCCTCGGCAACAACATTTAAACAAAAGCAAAAAAGACCGTCATTATATTTACGAAAGATCAAATATGTATGGAACACAAATTGGCACAAGAAAAACTATTGATGTGGCATGCCTTATTTCTTTTTATTGATTTTCATGATTCTTAAGAATTTTCCAATTTTATAACGATTTATAATTTAATAATAACTTTAATTTCATTGTTATTAATACATAATAAAAATAGAAGTTAAAAACTACAAATTTTATAATAAATTGTGATTTTCAATGAATTTCACTAAAAAATCATTTATTAAATGGAATTTATTTAGAATTTTGTAATCATTTACAATTATAAATACTATTTTTAAAAAATTAATTATTGATAATATGTTTTATTTCATATAAAAACTAAATTAAACAATTTCTTAAAAAAAACGATGTAAAAGCAAAACCCACAAATTAGCTGGACAAGAAAAAATACCACAAATAAAATAGTGAACATAGTTAAATTGCGATTTGCAGCTGTAGAGAAAACTTTGTTGTCCATATGAGTCCTATTTCACTCGAAAATTAATTCGGGCTAGCTTTTCTAGTCCAACCCACCTATGTACACATTTGTACACCTATGAACACTTCTAAACAACTATGAATACCTTTGAACTCCTTTGTACACCTATATACACCTTTGAACAAATTTGTACACCTATGAATATCTATAAACACTTTTGAACAACTTTGAATATCTTTGTACGCCTATGAACACCTATGCATACCTTTGAACACTTTCGTATACGTATGTACACCTCTGAACATATATGAACACATTTTAACCCCTATGTACACCTTTGAACAAATTTGAACACTTTTGTACACTTTCAAACACCTATGAACACATTTGTACACCCATGTACATGTATGTACACCTTTGAACACCTGTATACATATTTGAACACTTTTGTACACATTCATCCAAAAGTTCATTAAAACAATCTATATAGACACACACACACACACATGTGAGGGCTCCACTTACTCGAATAGTAAGTTTTGCTCTTCATCATTACCATCTATTGCTTTTAGATTTAATGGTGAGGATTAAATTAAAAAAAGTAAGTTACATCAACCATTAGATTTAAAAGCGATGGATGGTGAGGATGGAGAGTAAGTTCAAAAAGTTACTCTTAGAGTGGAGCCTTCCCCATATATGTATATAATTTAGGTTTTTTCGGTTCAAGACGGTTCTCAGTACGAGTATTGCTTAAGATCCAGAATCGTTCCAAATAAATTTTTTTGGACGGTTCAGTTCGGTTTGGTTCAGAGAAAAAATCAACAGTTTTTTTGGTTCCAAATATTTGGTTCTGTTTGGGAATCTCCAATACCCGTGAGCAGCCTTAACCAATATAATATCAACAAGAGTGACCATTTCAGCATACTATCTTGGCCTGGGCAGACAGTGACACAGATAGAAACTAATTATTTGGAGTAATATATAATTTATTTTGGATAGTTGTTGTGGATGAGATAGTAATATATAATTTTAAACTGTGCAGGTTTGGACGTACCGGAATATACAAGGCCTTCATGTTTGGAAAGCCGAGTGTGTTTATGACAACGCCAGAATTGTACAGAAGAGTATTAACGGATGATGAGGCATTTAAGCCCGGTTGGCTTATGTCCACAATGGAGCTAATCGGAAAGAAATCCTTCATGGCCATTTCTTATGAAGAGCACAAACGTCTCCGCAGGCTCACCGCAGCTCTTGTCAAAGGTCATGAAGCCCTGTCTGTGTACATTATGTACATCGAAGAGAACGTTAAATCTGCTCTTGATAAATGGTCCTCCATGGGAGAATTCGAGTTGTTGACTCATATCAGAAAACTTACTTTCAAAATTATTATGCATATTTTCCTTAGCTCAGAGAGTGAGGTGGTGATGGAGGCCTTGGAGAGGGAATACACCACTCTTAACTATGGAGTCAGGGCCATGGCGGTTAATCTTGCCGGATTTGCTTACCACAAGGCACTCAAGGTACATGCTCTAAATTTTCTCGTTCAATATTCTTTTGTTTAAATCATCGATTTAGCTTAGCTGTTGAAGACATTTATTTTTCATCACTTGTATTTTTTCAGGCTCGCAAAAAGCTGGTAGCCATATTGCAATGTATAGTAGATGAACGTAGAAACCAAAGAAAGAATGACGTTTTAGGAAAGAAGAAAGACATGATGGATGCACTACTAGACGTTGTGGATGAAAATGGTAGGAAGTTGAGCGACGAAGAGATCATTGATGTTCTGTTGATGTACTTGAACGCAGGCCACGAGTCCTCCGGTCATATCACAATGTGGTCTGCTGTTCTTCTCCAGGAGCACCCTGAATTTCTCCGCAAAGCTAAGGTTCAAACTACACCCTTTGTCTTGTCATTAATTAGTTTTTTATTTTGGATTGTAATATTTGTCTAAATGCTTGATTTCTTTTCAGGAAGAGCAAGAGGAGGTCCTTAGAAAGAGGACACCGACGCAGAAAGGATTGTCCCTCAAGGAACTTCGAGAAATGGATTATCTTTCTAAGGTTATTAATAAGCTTTCTCAGGTTCTGCTCAGTGAAACATGCCCCAGATATTTTTGGTCTAATATCATCTTTTACAGGTGATTGATGAAACACTTCGTTTGATAACATTCTCCCTTGTGGTTTTCCGAAAGGCAAAGGCGGACATCAAATTAAGTGGTAAATTTATGCATTTTGTTTTCATTTAAATATTCATATGTACTGCTTAAAGGGCATGTTGCGCCTGCGCACACGAGTGCACACACTAAGAATAAATGAAATGCCTGTGTGAAGGGGGTGGTTATACTTACACAATTTCTGTTCAGGTTACATTATTCCAAAGGGTTGGAAAGTTCTGGTTTGGTTCAGAACGGTTCATTTGGATGCTGAAATCTATCCTAATCCTACAGAATTTAATCCTTCCAGATGGGATGTAAGTCTTGATAGAATAATGTATTTCATTTTTTCTCCTTTTAATTTGAGTTATTAGAACTAATTTGTGAATAATTCTTCACATTGGATTTCTTTTTTGCTTTGAATCGGTTTCAGAATTTTACTCCTAAAGCAGGATCCTTTCTTCCCTTTGGAGCAGGAAGTAGGTTGTGCCCTGGAAATGATCTTGCCAAGCTTGAAATTTCTATTTTTCTGCATTATTTTCTCCTTATTTATCGGTGAGTTTCCACACTCTTCTCCTACAATACTTCTTATTCCATGTTAGTCTTATTAAACTTTTCTATTTTTTTTTCTCCTAATATATTTGTTTTGGATGCTGCAGTCTTGAACGTATCAATCCTAAAAGCTCTGTAAGGTACCTGCCTCATACAAGACCAAATGATAACTGCTTGGCAGGAATAAGGAAGAATCCATGTTCGTTTGTACAAGAAATCAATTAAAAGCTTAGTCATGTAATGGCCTCAATGAAATAATTACATCATTTAATTAATATTCCCATGCTTCCGTTTTGGCAACAATTTCGATATAAAACTCTCGAAGGCTCCTTAAGTTATGTAGAAATATTTTTGATAATGTCACCCTTTGCCTAATTGGAAATTGCAAACCAAAGGAAGAAAGAATTACATACATCTTCAATATCAGTTCTATGGCAACCTTTAAAATAGCAGGGGTAAAGGGTTTAACAAATAGTCGCTGATAACCAAAGGATCCATAAAGTCCTCAATTCACCACCATATATAGTGATTTTAAATTGTGTGTGCACAGTACATTTACATTACGATTCTCTCGTTATTAGACGACTTTTCAAATCTGACGAAAATAACAT
>CAODLS012735633.1:0-22797 GCA_948243855.1 Flueggea neowawraea
CACCCTGAGACTCTTTAGCTTTCTGACCTCTGGACACCCGGTTAGTTCCTGGTTTCATTTTACAGGAAAAGTGCTGGAGGGAAAATTGTTGAATTGTCCAAATATGGCCTAATTTAACAGTGAACCAAATTTCTAGTGTCAATCATATGAGCAACATAACAGAAGAGAAAACTATCAGAAAACATAATATAATCGTATACTGACATACGGATGCTTCATTCTTTTTACTTTTTTATTTATATATGCAATTTTATACAGCTATACATGCACAAGCAGCCAAGACATACATGAAAATCCAACATCACAAAACCTAATAAATATTGCATAGCAATGATTAATTTCCTTGCTGGTACTGATTTCAAACGGTAATTGTAGATGACACTCCACAGAAGCATTGCAGCCTGGCCGAAAACCTTGGAGATACCTACTACTGATGAATCAATCTTTAAGAATTGTCTTTGGTAAAAAAACATGGTTCCTGTTAGGGCTGGAATCATGGCATAAGATGCTGCCAACCATACCACAGAATAAGCGATCTCGGGTTTCTGTAACGTGAGTATGAGCTTCGAAAGCTGCTGTCCTATTCCATTATTTGAACTCTTGGGGAGACCCAGTGAGCTTTCACGAACGGAAAGAGTTAAAAGGAATTGCAGAGCAACTACAAGTCCAAAAAAGAGGAACATAGTTTGATGGGAGAATCTACTAATGGCAAAACCACCAAGTAAGTTTCCAAGGACGCCACCAGCGGAGGAAGCAGTCCAAACAAACGACTGAAGCTCCCCTGAAGAAGATTTTCGAAAATTTTTTGATGTGGTTGTGGGCTGCTTCCCTATCTCTGCAACCATGGCATCATTTGCAACTTCAGCTATTGAGGCACCAAAGTTACTGAGCAGAAGATACAAGGTAACGCTGAAGATGGAGATACTTGATCGTGCAAAGATTGCTATGGCTAGCCATGAAATTGCTTGCAAGATAGCTGCCACAACATAACATATGACCAGGAAAAATTAGTAGCTTTTTTATTTGTACTTGAAAAATAAAAGGATAGCAAAAAATTAGAGTATATTGAATAGAATTTTATTTCCTCTCTCTGTGATTTTCAAAAGAAACTCAAACAAGTTCAATGCATTTCTGCTCTTGGTTTTATTATCTAGAAATCACCATGTAAGAAATGTCTATGAAAAGCAATATACGGATGCCCAAAGATATAAACATAATTTCAGAAACATTAGCTGAAACTTGAGTAGATAGGGCACCTTGAATATGATAATCAGATAAACTCAGCAATTCTACACGTATAACCTTCAACTAATATAAAGAGCATCTTTTCGGTACAAGATAAGCAGCTTTAATGTAACTACAACTATAGAAACAATTTTAAACCAGTTTGATGGTATTCATATGCAGAGACAGATTAAACAGATTACAGAAGAAGATGAATGACAATAAACAGAGCATGAACAATAATTGGGTGCCTTCAACCGCGGACTTTACTATCATCCCCAAATCTTGGGGACAATTTGATCTTTTTCATAGGGGAGATGTTCCTTGAAAAGAAGAATGAAGAAGAAACTAACTTCATAATCACAAAATTTGCTGAACTCATCCAATTTGAACTTTGGTATTGTTTGCCAAAACACTTAAGCCAGGAAACTTCATTCAGTACATACGGACTTCAATTTTCATATGTTCTTGAAAACAATTTGGTTCTTAAGCATGGAGAAATAAAGAAAATGTTGAACAAAAAGTGAATAACCAATAGGGATCTTCTTAACTTGGTTGGAGAAAAAGAAATTAGTTTTTCAATTTTGATTAGAAGAAAAAGTTTTGCAGGAAAATATTCATAGCAAACATGTTTCCTAAATTTCTGGGGGTTTTTTTCTGAATTTTTTTTGAGAAGCTGAAATAACTCTATAATGAATGCACCCCCAGCTTCAACTGGATGATCTAAAACAAAGAAGGAAATGTCTGCAAATGGCTAAGGCTGCTCATAATTGTGACAGCAGAGTTTTAAAAGTTTTAATATCCTCCGACCAAGAAAACAGGATAAGGTGACTGAAGCTACTAGCATATTCCATAGACAATAGTAATTAGCTTTTCCGAATTCCTACCCTGAATACTTATCTTATTTCCACTGAGTATGATCTTAAAGTAATACATTTTATCTATGATGCAAGTCTACTTACATATTCTTTACATTTACACATTGTTTGCACCAGAAAAGGGATTAAGGGAGAAACACATACATATTCAAAGTTTTGAACATTACGACAAATTTACTCATAACGTGGGGACTATACTAGATTCTTCTTGTAACACATCTAGAACACTATCAACCACTAAGAGGCGCAAAAACCAACTAATGAAGATTCAGAAACAGACAATTAATATCAAACGAACTTGGAATGGCAAGAACAGTTAATAAAATAGTTTAATTACTGGTTTAACAGCCTTAAGATAAAGTGAAAAGAAAAGGAACAAAATGCTTTTCAGCCGAAAAGAAAAGGGAGAGTAAAGCAGCTCTTGGTCCCAAATTCCACATAAAGCTGACAAAAGCTTCAAGAAAACTTGCGAAACTTCCTGCTTCATGATCATCACAATTACTTAGACCAGAAATTCAAATAAATTAACTCAAAGAGTCATTAAATATAAGCACACGTTGAAAACATTAAACAAAGATAACTTTAGGTCTAATAACGTAAATCAACTACAAATACCAAGTTGCCAACAAATTCGATACTCAGAAATGAGACGTTTTGAAGTGAATTAACTAACGAACCAACAAGCAATAAAAGCTTCCGAGCTAAAAAAACGAAGATAATCAAATGCATAACTCACCACCGACGGCGATGTAGGGAATACGATGCTGGCCGGAGATGTAAACGGCGTCCGATAGAACCCCATAGAAAGGCTTCCCAACCATAGGAAGATTTGCCGAGTTCTGGAGGAGCTGGAGAGTGGAGGGATCCACATTCAGACCATCTTTCAAGAAAAAGTTCACTGCCAACCATGGAAAACACCTGAATCCTTGTACCCAGAAACCCAGTCCTAGTAATCCTCGGATCCGGGTCTCACCGTCCGAAGCCGACGATACCATTTACTTCAGAATTGGTCGACAAAGAGTGTTTTTTCCTTTTTTCTTTTCCACAATGGTTGGATTGGTTATATGTTTTGGTTTGATGGTGTGGATTTAAAGGTTTGGTGGCGGTGGAAAAAGTGCAGAGGGACACATGGAGGGAAGAGTGGGAGAGTGCTGAAATGTGTTTTTTCTTGTCCAAAGCTTTTGTTGCAGGTGTCATTGCGAAATCCCAAGTATGATATAGGAGTACCGTCTTTGAGTGCATCATACATGGTTAGACGGACGATTCGAGCTATTGAAATATTAAATTTATATAAAAAGTTTTTATAATACAAAATTATCATTTTTTAGATATTTTATATATTTTTTATTTTTTTCATAAATATTATAAATTATAATAAAAATTTAAAATAAAAAATACAAAAATTATATGCATATAAAGATAGCATTACTATAAAAAAGGGTTATTTTCAGATATATATGTCTCAAGTTTGTAATTTAGGGTTCATTTAATCTATTTTTAATATTTTGACAGAAATTTTAAAATTATGTGTGTATACCACCTATTTTATAAATTAATTTTTTATCGAATTATTTAAATGTTGTTTAGAATTTTTTTTTAAATATGTTCATTTTTAGACTTGTTTATATGTTATTTAGAATCTGTTTATTGTACAAACTTGTTTAAAATATGTTTATATGTTGTTTTTTGTTTTAAAATTTGAATGTTATTTATATGTTGTTGATAATATAAATGAGATATCAACAATATATAAATAATAAATTAATAACATATAAATTATAAATTTATTTATATATTATTTTAAATATATAAATAATATATAAACAACATATAAATAATATATAAATAATATGTAAATAACATTCAAAAAATATATTTATTTTGACAAAACAACAAATTGTCGTGGAATTTTGATTAACATTAACAAAAGCTGATTCTCCCAGCTTATTCACACATAACAACAAAAACAATTTTTTATTTTTACCTTTTTAGCTAAATACAACATAACCATAACACCAATTGATAATGCATTTGTGTTTTGGCACATTTCACTCGAGCAGCGATTCTTTTTGTAAAATTCTCTCAAATCGAATATACTTCTGAATTTATTTTTGTAATTTGATGAGAGTAATTTTATGATTTGGGTGGCTTAAAACCAAATTATATTGAAGCCGAAGATATTTTCCAGGGACACATGATCACAGACTGACACATAGAGGCCAGTCAAAGAAATTGTCACATTCAGGTAGTCGGAGTCTTGGAAACTGGAAAGTCCTGCAAGTAGAACATTGTTGATACTTTGATAATTCTACCCTTAATTTGAAAATTCAAACAGCTTCACTTTGCATCAAATTTATTTTTTTATGTGGCTAATTTTTAAACTTATTTTGGAGCAAGTTTTGCAAAATCTTGATATATTCTCAAATAACTATTATAATATTATTGCATATATTCATTTTTGACTAATCCGATTTAGATGAGGAGATTCTCTTGTTTTAAAACAACAAAAATAACAATAATTTTGCATAAAACCCATGAGCACTCTAGGAGATGGAATTAGCTGGTAGTACTAAATGTTTAAAATTAAAATTAATATAATACTAAATTTTTTAGATACCAAATTATAATATTTTAGTACTATAAATTCATTTAGGATACTAAATGATTTAATATTATTAATGCGTTTATAATTGTAAATGTTCAAAATAAAAATTAATACAGTGTTAAATTTAATATGATATAAAATTATGAGATTTTAGTATTATAAATTCGCTGAGAGTACTAAATGATTTAGTATCATAAATCATTTTATAGGACTAAATGTACAAACTAAAATGACATATATACTAAATTCTATATAATACCAAATTATGATATTTTAGTACTGTGAATTCGTTAAGAGCATTAAATGATTTTGTAAAACCCCGCCCGCTCCGGTTAGGCCTTTTGTTGTATCTCGTTTAATTTAGGTTGAAATTTTTTTCGACTCTAATTCGATTCTTGATGTTTGAGATGATGTTTTGATGATTAAGAGTGTCTAACGATAATGATTTGCAAGTTTGGGATGTTAGATTTGTTCCAAGAGTATTGGAGTCTGTGATTCTAAATTAGATATATGTTATAAGTGTGAAATTTCATATGGAATGTGCCCAGGGGGTCATCTACGTGCATTGGAGGGCAGCTAAGCACGTAGATCATGAGACATAATTGGACTAGAATTGAAATCATCATCTACTCACGTAGGTGTCACCCTATGCACGTAGAAGGTCTGTTGCGCGCACAAAAGGTCTCCACGCACATTGCTTTTGGATCTAAAATTTTTGGATTGTTGAAACACACTTCTAAACATGTTGTAGAATCATCTATGAACATAGGACTTCTTCTACATACGTAGATGAAGTACTAAGCACATAGATGTGCCCAAAATAGGTTGTTTTCAAGTGAAACGTTGTGTTTTGGTCTGTGGGTCTATTTACACCCCTCCCCTGACCCTCCTTCGTCATTTACGATTCTCCTCCGCTATTCTCGCTTCCAAAACACTCTCTCTTCACTACCAATTGTCTCTCATCACTTCCGTTCACTTTCTTAAGGTAAGATCAAGATCCTAACTTGTTTCTTCATTTTCGGCGTTGAATCATGTTTTAATTTGTTGAAGTGAGAAGTGATGGTTTTGCATATAGATTTTGGGTTTGTTGAATTCTAATGATTTGGGACTTAGACATAAATTGTTTATGATGGATTAAGACTAAAGGAGCATAGATTGAGCTTGGGTTATGAAGATTTGATGTTGTTTTGGTTGAGTTAGAGTTTTGGCCGAAATTGATGTTGAGCTCTGATTGACTTGTTTCTATTGAAATGAGAGTTAAATGTTATTAGATTATGGTTGTTTGAGGTTCTAAATGTAAGGAATTAACTTTAGTTTTGGAGGTTTTTGAGTTTGGAGGAAATGAGTTTGTTGGAAGCTAGGGATTCAGTTTTGAATGATTTTCTGGTTAGATTTGGAGTTGTTCTTATTATATCTTGGTAGATTTCAGTTAGCAATGCATGGATTTGAGTTGGGTGTTGTGATTCGATGATTTATTTCTTTGGATCAAGGAAAATCCGAATTTGTGGGTTAGAAATCTTGATGATTTTGAGGTTAATTGTTGGAATGGATGTTAGATTTGTGTTCAAGAGATTGATTATAGTCAATGTGAGTGATTGGTAAAGTTGGGTATCAATTGGAACGAGATTTCAATATTTTTGGAATAAATTTCTGTCAGATAGTTAATTCTGTAACCTTTGAAGAGTTTGGGCAAGATTTGGAATTTTTGAAAGTCGTGGGTTAGATTGCATCTACATTGCATTCGTACATTTGGTACCGCCACAGTACCATTGCCACATTATGATATGTTTGATATAAATTTGTCAGCTTTAACTTCGTGTTCCAGTCAGCGAGTTTAGCCAACCACCTGTGGAGCGTGACGAGGCCTTTCAAATATGACATCCAGGTGAGTAATATGGTAGTTTCAGACACATAGGCTGTGTCTTCTGCAACTTATATATTTTCGGTGTGCCTGGATATAAATTGTATTCTAACTAATAATTATTTGGCTAAATAATAATTCGGCTTATATGCAAATCTATTCCAAAATATTTTGTATATATACACACACACTTACATCATATGTATGTGTAACTATGCTTGGTAAGTTAAGCTATATTCTGTAAGCATCTGTCTGTCTTGAATATTTATTTGCTTTTGCATATGTGATCTCCGAAAAATTTGTTGTTGTTGTAACTTGCATATGATAGGATAAGATAAATTTAGTGATTTTTAGTCTATTTTGTATTCCTGTCCACTTGCTTTGTAATAATTGTATGGTTTTTTGAAATATTGGAATAATAAGAATCTATTCATCAGTATTATATGCTATATCAGTGGCACATCTACTATTACCTATTTGCTTCTGCATTTCTATTTTTTGTGATTATTTATCATTACCTATTTTGATCTGTGGCGCCTATGCTATGAAAGTAAATGTTGCCTTTGGTACACTATTGTCTAGAAACCTAGTTACCAAGGTTGGTGGTAATATTGTGTGTTCGATCACACGAACATGATCAGATCAGTGGCAGGAGTCCACATTAGTTAGTCAGTTAGGGAATTTATCAGATTTGTTTGATATTTTATCTGGATGTTCTGTTATGTTTGGATTTAATGAATTTAGTAAATCTGTATTGTTGCTCATGTTCCCATAATATATTGTATCATAGTCTGACGGGGCATATTTTGCTAAAGCATGTGGATTGTAATGCTCGCAGATATACTTAGATAAGTTCTATCTATTATAGCATTGAGACCCGTAAGGTGTATGAAGTACTATTTTTGAGCCTCTAAGGCTGTCAGCTATTATTCGTCTTGAGTCGGGTACCATTTGGACTTTTAAGGTTGCTAGTTTATTTCTGGTCTAATCTAGTCAGCACGGTGCTAATATAATACAAGCGTATGATCAATGATTATCATATTTGTTTATTTTTGGTAGGATAATAAGAAATAATTATGTATGATCTGCATGATATGAATTTGTACGTATGCATGTAGTATACTTTGTCTGTCTTTCGATACATTATTTATTCTGCGTGACTGTATGTTGGTTGCTGAGGGTGCGAATGATTTCAAAGAGAATTTTGAAAACTATTACTATATACCTACTGTGTATACATATGTATATAATTATATCTGTGTGTGGTATTTTTGAAACGTTTCCAAAATGGTCTTTGTGATGCACGTATAAGATGATATGGAGTGTTGTTTCCTCACTAAGTTTACTCACCTCCTTCCCTTTAACATTTTTAAGGTGATCTTTGTTGATTGTGACCTCTTGGCATTCAACATTCGGTGAGGTATTCCAAAGTTGCTATCGAAGCCCTTTTGTTCGGGCCCAATTCATCTATTTTGTTAGTTGCTCCACACTGGAACACTCGTGAATGTTTTATTTTGTATACTTATTTGGTATCTAGTATGATGTTGTTATATTATGATTACTAGTATGAAAATTTATGTTTTAGTAAAGTTTGAATCTTTACTTATTTATTTGTTAAGATCTTAAATGGTTTGCATTGATTGAAATAAATTAGTCGTAAGTTTCGATCTTCGAGGCTTATGCAAGATGGGCCAGGTTTCTCTCGACGACTTGTCTCGTACACCGGTCATGATCCAGATTTTAGGTCGTGACAGATTTAACATCATAAATGAGTTTACAGTACCAAATGTTTAAACTAAAATCAAATATAATACTAAATTATATATTGTTGTGGACCATGTCCACGCGCTATGCCTATCCACTGAGGTATTGTCAGCTCTGAGCTCACGGGCCCTTACGGTTTTATCCTTGAAAAGATGCCTCAGTGGTTTGAGGGAGGAAGGTGCTTATAAGCGACTCTTCGCCTCGACTCCTATACGATATGGGAGCATGGCACTACAATAGCCCCCTAGTCGAGGCTAAGGGGCTTGGTAACTTGGCTTTCTAGCTCGATGTCTTTTAGCTTGAGTTCCTACAGACGGCGCCAATTGTTGTGGACCATGTCCACGCGCCAGGCCCATCCACTAAGGTATTGTCTGCTTTGGGCTCACAGGCCTCACGATTTTATCATTGAAAAGGTGCCTCAGTGGTTTAAGGGAGGAAGGTGCTTATAAGCGACTCTTGGCCTCGACTCCTAGGCGATATGGGAGCATTACACTACAATAGCCCTTTTGTCGAGGCTAAGGGGCTTGAGAACTTGGCTTTCTAGCTCAATAGCTTTTAGCTCGGGTTTCCACAGACGATACCAATTGTTGTGGACCATGTCCACACGCTAAGCCCATCCAGTGAGGTATTTTCCGTTGTGAGTTCAAGGGCCCTCACGATTTTATCCTTTAAGAGACGTCTTAGTGCTTTGAGGGAGGAATGTGCTTATACACGACCATTGGCCTCAAATTTTAGACGATATAGGAGCATGGCACTACAATAAATTGTTGTGGACCATGTCTACGCGCTAGGCACATCCACTGAGGTATTGTCCGCTCTGAGCTCACGGGCCCTCACGGTTTTGTCCTTGAAAATGCGCCTCAGTGGTTGAGGGAGGAAGGTGCTTATAAGCGACCCTTGGCCTTAACTCCTAACCGATATAGGAGCATGATACTACAATAGCCCCCTAGTCGAGGCTAAGGGGCTTGGGAACTTGGCTTTCTAGCTCGATGGCTTTTAGCTTGGGTTCCCATAGACGGTGCCAATTGTTGTGGACCATGTCCACGCTCTAGGCCCATCCACTGAGACATTGTCCACTCTGACTTCACGAGCCCTCATGGTTTTGTCCTTTAAAAGGCGTCTCAGTGGTTTGAGGGAGGAAGGTGCTTATAAGCGACCCACTATTGGCCTCGATTCCTATGCGATATGAGAGCATGACACTAAAATAGCCCCCTAATCGAGGCTAAAGGGCTTGGAAACTTGGCTTTCTAGGTCGATGGCTTTTAGCTCGGGTTCCCACAGACATCGCCAATTGTTGTGGATCATGTCCACGCGCTAGGCCCATTCACTGAGGTATTGTCCGCTCTAGGCTCATGGATCTCACGATTTTGTCTTTGAAAAGATGACTTAGTAGTTTGAGGGAAGAATGTGCTTACAAGGAACCATTGACCTCGACTCCTAGGCGATATGAGAGCATGGCACTACAATAAATTTTTGTGAACTATGTCCATGAAGTAGGCCTATCCACTGATGTATTGTCCGCTCTGAGTTCACGGGCCCTCAATGTTTTGTTCTTAAAAAGTCACCTCAGTGATTTGAGGGAGAAAGATGCTTACAAGCGACTCTTGGCCTCGACTCCTAGGCGATATGGGAGCATGAAACTACAATAGTCCCCTAGTCGAGGTTAAGAGGCTTGGGAACTTGGATTTCTAGCTCGATGGCTTTTAGCTCGGGTTCCCACAGACACCACCAATTTTTGTGGACCATGTCCACGCGCTAGACACATCCACTGAGGTATCGTCCGCTTTGGGCTCTCAGGCCCTCACAATTTTGTCTTTGAAAAGACGCCTTAGTGGTTTGAAGGAGGAAGATGCTTATAAGAAACCATTGGTCTCGAATCCTAAGCGATATGGGAGCATGGCACTACAATAAATTTTTATGGACTATGTCCACGTGGTAGGCCCATTCACTGAGGTATTGTCCGCTCTGGGCTCACGGGCCCTCACAATTTTGTCCTTGAAAAGGCGCCTCAGTGGTTTGATAGAGGAATGTGCTTATAAGTGACCCTTGGCCTCGACTCCTAGAAGATATTAGAGCATGGTACTACAATAGCCCCCTAGTCGAGGCTAAGGGGCTTGGGACATTGGCTTTCTAACTCAATGGCTTTTAGCTTGGATTCCTACAGACTACACCAATTGTTGTTCTTCCCATGCACCCTTTGCCTTATCAAGCTTTGTTTTCAACCTATGAAGGATCTATCTGGGTCGGTGTGGAGCCTAGGTATTATTGATCGAGCTAGTGCAATTGCTTCTGTACACCCATTTAATATCTTTCTTGGTATTGTAGCAATCACTTGCATTCTAACATCTGCATATACGTTCTGTCTGTCTATGTCTGTAGAGATGGTTCGATGTGGTCGCGGTCGTGGATGTGGTCGTGGTCAAGGTAGACCGAGATGTATGCCCATTGAGCCTACTTCTCAATTAGTCGCGGATCCACATGATTCTCACAGTACGCCAGATGTCGCAGCGTCAGCACCTTAGCCTTAGCAGTAGCTTCAGTTCCAGTACCTTCTCACAACTCAGCTGAAGATGTTTAACCGGATGTCTCGGGTTCTCAAGTCCGTGGAGAGAGCTCAGCCAGGTCAGGTGGTTAGGGATCAACAAGCTACACCAGCAGGAGCAGCACCAATTCCACCTGTTGAGCCGCATATTCTGTAGCCTCAGCTAAATGGGGCTACAACAAATGCTCTAGTGGTTGCACCACAGGCCAGAAATGGTGATCTGGTAGATAGGTTTGTAAAGCTTCAGCCACCCAGATTTTCAGGTGTGATAGGAGAGGATCCCTATGATTTCTTCCTTGAGGTGGAGCATCGTTTTGAGACTCGGGGCATTACTGATGATGCCAGTAGAGCCAGGCTAGCCACATTCCTTTTGAATGGCTGTGCAGCTAGGTGATGGAGTAGTATTGAGGCCCGGGGATATTTCAGTTGGGCTAGATTCAAGAAGGAGCTCATTGCGTCTGTCCTTCTTCAGAGTATCAGAGATAAGAAGGAGAATGAGTTCAATGACTTCCATGACATTCTGATGGAGTATATAGCTGATACACTCTCAATGTATGTCCTTCAAATGACATTTTGATATACTCGAGGAGTAGGGAGGAGCAAGAGGACCACTTGAAGTCAGTCTTGCAGACTTTGAGAGAGCATCAGCTGTATACTCGACCCCTGACGAAAGTCATTGAACTCATTTGCCTTCTTGTCCTGGATACTCCGAGGAATGACAGATGCAATGAACTCCTCCTTAAATCTAACCCAACTGAAATCTCCCTGGGCCTCAAGACTACTCCACCACCTAGTTGCATGGTCATTCAGAAGGAATGCGCCTGTCTGACCCTACTGCCATCATCAGTAATACCCCGAGTCTCAAAACGATGCTCCACCTCAAGGAAGAAATCATAGGGATCCTCTCCTATCACACCTGAAAATCTGGGTGGCTAAAGCTTCACGAACCTATCCAACAGATCATATCTGGCCTGTGGTGCAACCACTGGAGCATTTGTTATAGCCCCCTCTAGTTGAGGCTGCTGAACATGTGGCTCAACAGGTAGAACTAGTGCTGCTCTTGCTGGTGTAGCTGGCTAATCCCCAACCACCTGACCTGACTGAGCTCTCTCCATGCACTTGAGAACTTGAGACATAAGCTCAAACATCTCTAGCTGAGATGTGAGAAGCTACTGGAGCTGAAGCTGCTGCTGAGGTTAAGGTGTTGACGCTGCGACCTCTGACGCACTATGAGAATCATGTGGATTCGCGACTGATTGAGCAATAGGCTCAATGGCACACGTCTCGGTTTACATCGACTACAACCATGTCCACGACCGCGACCACGTTGATCCATCTCTATAGACACAGATAGACAGAACGTATATGTAGATATCAAAATGCAAGTGATTGCCACAGTATCAAGACATATATCAAATGGGTGTACAAAAGCAATTAGACTAACTCGATTAAGAATATCTAGGCTCTACACCGACCCAGGCAGATATCAAATGGGTTGAAAATAAATATTGACAAGGCAAAGGGTGCATGGGAAGAACAACAATTAGCTTCGTTTGTAGGAACCCGAGCCATCGAGCTAAAAGCCATCAAGCTAGAAAACCAAGTTCCCAAGCCCCTTAGCTTCGACTAAGGGGATATTGTAGTACCATGCTCCCATATCGCCTAGGAGTCGAGGCTAAGGGTCGCTTATAAGCATATTCTTCCCTCAAACCACTGAGGCGCCTTTTTAAGGACAAAATCGTGAGGGCCCGTGAGCCTAGAGCGGACAATACCTCAGTGGATGGGTCTAGCGCGTGGACATGATCCACAACAATTAGTGTCGTCTATGGAAACCCGAGCTAAAAACCATTGAGCTAGAAAGCCAAGTTCTCAAGCCCCTTAGCCTCGACTAGGGGGCTATTGTAGTACCATACTCCCATATTGCCCAGAAATCGAGGCCAAGGGTTGCTTATAAGTACCTTCCTCCCTCAAATCACTGAGGCGCCTTTTCAAGGATAAAACCGAGAGGGCCTGTAAGCCCAGAACGGACAATATCTTAGTGGATGGGCCTAGCGCATGGACATGGTCCACAACATATATGATACACAATTATAAGATTTTAATACTATAATTTTCATTGAGATTACTAAATAGTGCTAAATATTTCAGTATCATGAATGAGTTTATAGTACTAAATACTTACACTAAAATTAAATATCGTTAGAATTTTTTTATGATACGAAATTACAAGATTTTAGTACTATATATATGTTGAAAGTAGTAAAGAATTTAATATCATGAATGAGTTCATAGTACTTAAAAGTATCACAAGCAACAAACTACTAATCGAATAAATCAAAATAAATAAAACGGTTCGAGTTACTCTCACTTGGGTTAACATAATGATAGTTATTAATATAAGGATCGAGTTGTATGCCAAGTTTG
This sequence comes from Flueggea neowawraea, assembly GCA_948243855.1. Lineage (NCBI taxonomy): Eukaryota > Viridiplantae > Streptophyta > Magnoliopsida > Malpighiales > Phyllanthaceae > Flueggea > Flueggea neowawraea. Next base: position 13,299 of record CAODLS012735633.1, read on the forward strand.
CATGCAAACCACAAATGTTGTGAAGGGACGGGAATGCACAACTAGTTTGTTGTTTGCATGCACACGAGTCACGATCCAACAAAGGAGAATGATCTCGATTTGTTTCTCCTTAAGAAAGACGATGCCTCTCTCTTCATGGTGGAGATCAACAACTCATACTCTCTCATGATGAGAGGTGCTTGTTTGTGTGGTGTGAGTGATATGGTGGCTAACCATAATTAGGGTTTAGATGTGTTTGTCTATAGAAGTTCTAGATGAGCTCTCTTAAAATATATATAGAGTCCACCTTTCTCACTTACTTAACTAAAGCTCATCTAATTAAGTTGTGGTCGTGAGCAAGATGCCCGAGTCTTAACCAAACTGGGTTTGAACTAATTAACCTGTCATGAGAGGACCATTAAAGTACTAATATTCAAAGTTAAAAAGTCTTGAATGTTCGAAGTTAAAAATTAAACAACTATCAATCTTTAATGAAACAAAATTATAAGATTTTAGTGATTTTACACTTTTTAGAGTACTAAATCAAATGTAAAGTATCAATTTTTTTTTCTTTTTACATTGAATACAATATTATTAAAATCCATCAAAATATATGGAGAATAGTTCTTTTGGGGTGGCGGTAATCCTAGTGCTCCGATTATTCCAAGCATTCTCATTCTTCCTTCTACCACATGACATCTCTCACCAACTTCAGTCATGGCTGGTTCCCTGCCTTTCAATCTCCTGATTGCTTCTAATAATCTAGATTGTTATATTGGTATTCTAGAACTCCTCTCGAGACAACAGCTACCACTGCAGCATCAAAATCGGGCGGATGCAATTTTAGCTCAAGCAGGTAAAGCAGAACCTCTTCCTGCCACAATTTTCTATGTACCACACCAGCCGAGATTGTCATAGTCATTGCCACAGTTTTTAAGGGCTCTGCCACAGTCTTCCCTTCTGCATCGATTGCACCTGAAAATGGAGGGGGGGACTATGTTTCCATTACGATTAATGAAACAACATATGCGAAGAGGCTAAGGCTTTGCAATAATGTACTGATCGGACAAGTAGTGCTATCAAGAAGAGAAACATCTTGGAAGGTGCATGACTTGAAGGCGAAGTTAGATTCCATTTGGGGTTTGAAGGATTGATGACTAATATCCTTGGGTTGGGGCTATTATCACGTCCTCCTAAAGTCACCTTAGGAGAAGTCTCGTTTACTTAGTAGCGAACCGCTCGCCCTGAAACCAAGAATTCTTCGGGTTCAAAATTGGACTCCGAACATTGATCCAGATGCTCAAAAATTGACCACAACACAAGTCTGGGTGAGGATATACAAGCTTCCATGGGAGTATTAGCACCCTCAGCTGTTAGTGGACATTGTTAGAGGAGTTGGGTCGCCTTTGTAGATTGATAATACCATGCTTACTAGCAACTTGGGCCATTTTATAAAGGTTCTTATTGAAGTGGATTTAGCAACGGACATTCTAAATAATTTAATTTTGGAAAAGACTGATAAAAGCTTTTTTATCGATGTGATTTATGGAAACTTACCGGAGTTTTACTCTACTTGTTACAGTGTAGGTCACTCATTGGCAAACTACCGGTTGAACAAACCTGTGGAGAGTCGAAAGGCAAAGTTAGCCATGAAAACAATTTCAGCTAGCAAGGTGGTGCCAAAGAAGGGTTAGGTTCCCAATGCTACTGATGTTCAACTTGAAAATGCTTTCCAAACACTTCGGAATAATCTGGAGGTTTCATCTGAACTAGAAATAGCAAGCGCACAATCCCCTAAACATGTTAAAGAAATGAGTAGGTTGACCAGCAGGTTAATGGAAATGAGCAGTGCCGAGAAGAAAATGAGTCTCTGCAACAAATGCCTTAAGTGGAACAAATTTTTGAGAATCAATTGGGTAATAGTAGTGCTCACGACAGTTCTGAAATAAGGCCTAATTCTAAAGGTACAATTCAGCTTGACGATGACATCACCAGAGAGAACAATGGGGATACAATTGTAAAAACTTAGGCCCGATGAGGTTAAGGAGTAGAAGGGTGAATGGATTACTCTTTCACACAAGCAAAATAGGAAAAAATTGGATGGGCAGGTTGGTTATTGTACCAGACTATCTCGGAGACCGACGTGCTAACCTATTCGTTATCAATGAATGTCTTATATTAGAACTGTTAGGGTATTAGTAGCTTAGATACCCAATGATATTTATACAATCTTTACACTTCATACATACTACTTATTCTCTACATTTTTGAGTCGTTTGTTGCTTTTGGTAGTGTAATTGGTTGGTTTTGGGATTCATTAAGATGAGGTTTATCGCCACAAACTCAAAAGACCCCACCTCTTTTTGGGTGTTCATTAATAAGGATTATTTAGATCTGCTTGGCATTTCTTGTTCTAATCAACATGTCTCATTTGATTTGTGCCTACAAAATAATTTCTTTAAATTCTCCTTTGTCTATGCGAGTGTTTGGTGAAACCACATGTTACAGTTATAGGAGGATTTGGCATCATTTTCAAGTTCACCGATGCCTTGGGTGGTCATGGGTGATTTTAACGTCTTAATAGGGGTGTATGAAGAAATGAGGCAAACCTAATTGAGCTATTGTAAGCACATGATAGTTGATTGTAGTAATAAAAGCCTAAGGAGTATTTCTAGGTATCGTCGCCACAAGGAACGAGTCTAATTGTGATCAAATAATAAAGTAAAAATAAATAAAAATATCAATTTGTTGTTTTTTGGGGTTTTTTAAATAAAAGTAAGTAAGAAAGTAAACACAAGTTCTCAATAACAGGAAAACATTAGGACTTTCATGATGAAACCAAAGATTTAGTTGCCAAATGAATGAAAATGGGTTTTAAGGAATAGGCGTGAGTGTTCTCTCCACAAGAATCACTTAAGGCCTCTCTCAAGGTCACTCAAGTCATACTTATGCTTTCTATGTAGATCTTCTCTACCACACCTAACCAAACTAGGCCCATTAAGTTCATTGAGGAATTTCATCAAACACCTTATAGGCACTAATTATCCATACTCTAGCACTCAACAAGTTTTATACTTGTAGACCTCACCCAAGCTTCATCTCTCAATTCATCACTTGGGCTTGTCATAAACAACATTGTGGTAGTTAACCATATCATTTCATCCATAACAAGTCATAAAATCAACACCAATAATAGATATAGTAATAAAAAAAACAAATAACAATAGATATAACAACAAAGGTTCAATACCCAAAATAGTCATTCATTCAAGCATCATTAATCCATGGCTTACATCTCTAATACCCTAACAAAGAGACTAAGCTAACATATTTTCAAAATCAAGCATAAAACCACAAACAAACATCCTAAACATATTTCCAAACAAATAAAAAGAAGACAAAGGGTAAGAATAAAGCCTCTCTTAATGGTGATGAAAGATCCTCTTTAAACCCCCTTCTTTTTCCTTTTCATTGCTTTGTATCCATATTGGAGATTGATTTAAAAGAATAATTCTCTCCCTCTTTAATGTGTGTCCAAGGATTCCAAAAAATATGTGAAAAAGGTGTATTTATAGCCATCTTAGTCCCCCCAAAACCCTAGGACAAGTGTCCTAAAGGTGCCAACTTTATGTGCAGTGGTCCCAACACTTTTTGTCCTCTTTTCGCTACCATTTTTTCCTCTTTTAGGATGTCACAACCGTGGCCCTTGGCTACCACGATCACAAACACTTTCTGGTCCATTTTACATGCCTTTTGCTCATCACCATGACTATGGCACCTTACTGCCACTTTTGGAGGGTGTGGTGTGATGACCATGACGCGTTTTCATTCGGTTTTCTTCGTACTTTCTTCAATTGATCTTGCAACTTTAAAAACATATTTTTCATACCATTTTATTCTCTTTTTCACTTCATTTCATTCATTCCTCATCATTCTACACACTATACAAAAAGTACATAAATTTGATAGAAAATGCATACATAAAGGGTGTTAATGCTTGGAATTCTTGCTAGAATACTATGCAGGTTTAGCATACATCAAGGCCGCTGGCTTTTCTTCCTTATAGGGAGTTCAATCACTTTATCGATAATAATGAGATAGTGCAAGTCCCTCATCATGGAGTGCAATTTACTTAGTGTAATAGTAGAGGAGGCAGCATGTGTGGAAAGGCTGCTTAATATGGCCTTAGTTACTTCTCAGTTTCTTAGTGCTTGCACTACGGTTTCTTTTATGGCTTTGGCTAGGCACAACTCTAATCACTCTTTTTTCATTTTTCATGTGAGAAGATGAATTTGGTTCCTCCAGCCAGGTTTTGGTTCCTTTTTATGTGGTTGTGTCATTCTGGTTTGCAGGATTTGGTTCTTCAAAATTAGAATGCTCCTGGAATCAACTTGTTGCCATTTCAATTAGTAACTGCCAAATTGAAGCGTCTCTACAAAGCTATTAATGTTTGGAATAAGGAAGGTTTTAGCCATTTAGAAGATAATATTAATAAAGCCGAGTCTCACTTACGGTCTATTCAAAACCGCATTACTATAGAGGGCTTATCGAATTATCTCTCCAAGGAAAAGCTTGATGCCCACGCCACGTTGGACATTTGTTTGCACCAACAAGAGGTCTTTTATAAGTAAAAAAAGCCTAGTAAGATGGTTGAAGTCAGGTGATAGGAATACATATTTTTTCTATTGTCTTCATACTATACATAAGCCTCTAGCAAACATTTCGGTTATACAGATTCATGATCGATTGGTTGATGATGCATATATTATTTTAAATCATATTATGGATTATTATAGCAATTTATTCAAATTGGAGGCTACAAGGAGTTTGGATTTATCTCTGCTAAAACAGATTGTCCTGACATCAGTGAGTCAAGCTAAGAATTGTGGTTGCTATTCCCACTAGTAAGGAAATTAAACGAGTCGTGTTCACCATGGATCCATCCAGTGTGCCATGTCCTGATGGCTTTACAGGCACCTTCTAGGAGTTTTGGGATATTGTTCAGGCTAACTTATGCGACAATCAAGTTGTTCTTCTCTAGTGGGCATATTATGCCTGGATGGAACTATAGTTTAATGCTTCTTGTTCCAAACATTAGGGAGGCCATCACATTGGATCAATATCATCCAATTGTTATTAGCAACTTCTGTTATAAGATTATTACCAAGATACTGGCTGACTGTCTCTTTTTAGTGATGGCTAAAATCATCTCTCTACAACAATTTGGTTTCATCGAGGGGTGAATGATTGTTGATTGCATTTCTTTAGCATCCGAGGGTGTTAATTTTCTTTACAAAAATGTTTTGGGGGGAAATATGGCTTTGAAAATCGATATTAGAAAGGTGTTTGACGCGGTGGAGTGGGCTTTTCTTTTTGAAGTTTTAGAAGCTTTTGGTTTCTCTTTATAATTATGGAATTTCATCTTAAAGTTATTCTTTACTGCTTGTTTGAGAGGAGTCCATCAAGGCGATCCGCTTTCGCCTCTGTCGTTTTATCTAGCGAGGGATTTCTTGAGTCGGTATATTTCGGCCTTGGTGATGGAAGCGAAAGGGCAGTCTGTGGGCTATGCTAGATGTATTAGATTTGTTACTCATCTACTTTATGCAGATGATGTCATTTTATTTGCAAAGGCGACTATGCACAATATGAGCACTTTTTGTGAAATGTTTGAACTATATGGTGGTATGTCAGACCAAATGGTTAACTGGGAAAAATCTAATGTCCTTTTTGGCAAGGCTATGATGGCGAGACGAGCTATGAATATGACTGTAGGGACAAGTATTACAAGGGGCAATGCCATTTATCTATTTGGTTGTTCATCTTTTTTATGGTGGTCCACGACAAAAGTATCTACAGCCTATAACAAATAGAATTATCAGAAAATTTAGTACTTGGAAAGGCTCTTCATTATCTATGGCTGGGAGAATTGCCTTCGTGGTATTGATAATTCAAAGCTCGTTGTTACATTCTTTCACTGTTTGTAAATGACCTAAGCAACTGGTCAGTAAGCTTAATAGACAGATCAAAAAATTTGTGTGGATGAGTTCCACAATAGAATAGAAGCTTGTTAAGGTGACATTGTCTCTTTGTTGTTCTTGGATAATGGAAGGGGGTATTGGGCTAAAGGATCTTACTATACTTAATGTGGCTATGTGGAGTCTATTGGTTGGCATTTTTTAGCAAGGTCAGTACCTACCTTGTAGGTGTTGGAGGCTCGATTTTTGCTACCCATAAGACTTTCACAAAAAAATTATTTTTGCTCATTAGTTTGGTCATCACTGCAACAAATTTATGAAGATTTGAGGGGGCATTCATCCTGGCTCATAACAGATAAATCGAATTTGAATTTCTAAATAAGACAATGGTTGCAACCGACAGTTGCACAATGTTTATCCCTAACATTTTAGCGGCAATGGAATTTGACGGATACGGTTCATGATTTTTTAGTTGAGGGGTGTTGGTCTCTTCCCACTACTTCCTTGATGCAGATATGAAGCAGGCGGTAGAGGAGGTGACATTCCTGAAAGAACAGTCTGATGTCGGTATTTGGAGGTATGCTACTAACGGTCACTTTACTGCTAAGAATTTTTACCATTTGCTTAATGGTTTCAAAGACATTGCCCCGTGGAACAAATTCATGTGGAGAAGCTTTATACTTCCATCTTGGTCCACTATAGGATGACGAGTTTTTCTGGGTGATCTTCCAATAGAGAACAAGTTGTTGTAGAAAGAATTAAGGTTTCTGTCTAGGTGCTCATTTTCCAAAGAGGCCAATGAAACTTTGGATCATTTGTTAGTGACTTGTGGGGTGAGCAAACTGCTTTAGATGGCCATTTCTTCTCTCTTTAGCATTCGAATTCAATGTGATAATGATTTTAAGTCGTTTGTATTAGCTGTAATGACAGTTCAGTTGAGCTCCCAATTGAAGGCACTCTAGAACGTTGCAGTGGTTAGTAGTCTATGGATCCTTTAGACAGCGTGGAATGATGCTATTTTTAATGATCATCATGTTAATGTTTACATCCTGTTGCACCTCTTATGGAAATGTATCAAGGAAATGGATAATTTCAGAATTGGCTGTATGAATGGTACAATTGATGAGCTGCTACTATTTCGAAACTTAGTAATTGCATGAATTCCTCGGAATGCTCCTAAGATCATTCTAGTAGTTTGGCGCTCCCCCAATTGGCTTAAAGTTAACACGGATGGGTCTGCATTTGGTGCTCCAGCTCTTTCAAGTGCAAATGGAATTTTCTGTAACAAGAGGCTTTTCCAATGAGCTTTTGCATTTGCTTATGGTGAGTCATTCGCTTTTATCGCTGAGCTCAAGACATCAATGTTTGCTATTAAGAAAGCATCAGAGTGCAGATGGACCAACCTTTAGCTTGAAAGTGACTCTACTTTTATAGTTCATATATTCAAATCAAGGACATTGGAGGTGCCATGGTGTTGTCTGCTTGAATGGGCTGGTTGTTTAAGTCAGCTAGCTCATATGTCAATGGTGGTATCTCATACATATGGAGAGGGTGACAAGATAGCTGATGCTCTTGCAAATTATGGAGTGCAACATTTTGGCTTTCATTGGTGGCAAAGTTTTCTTGATTATTGTAATAATCTTGTTTATGATGATTTCTCTTTCAGGGAGAGCTATCATTTTACGTAGTCCATGCCACTTTGTGAACTCTTTGTACTGATTTTCTTTTACTTTAATAATATTTTAGAGTTAGGAAGGTGATATAGGTACTACTGAGAGTGTCAACCTAGTTGGGATGTCATGATGCACTATTAATTCCTTAATCTTTGTCTAATACTTATCATTATATATATATATATATAAGTTTTTTTACTCTTACTCAAGTTAACATAATAATAATTATTAATAAATCGGGTGAAAGAAAATTTTAAAACCCGATCAATAACCATAACAACTTCATTTGGTTGGTTTGGGTAGTCGGTTTAGTCAAATTCCTTTGGAAACCATATTATTGTGTGCACCAAATTTATATACTATTATCTAATGGCTAAAATTTAATATATAAATCTATGAGACATAAATTGTTTGTCTAACTCAATCCACTTAGTTATTGGATTGACTCTACTAACTCCTGTCCTATTTTGGTATATTCTGATTTGTTTTGAATAATTTATCTTTGGGTGAATTACCCATTAATCTCTGATGGGTGGGTTAATTGGCGATTTCATCCTCCTCTTTTTGAAAATCAATGATTTAATACCTCTAACTTGACATCATCAATTATTGATAACAGATTATCCAAAAATACTGAACATCCCTTGCGTAAAAACCTCTTGCGCCCTCTTATTGTCAACTTGTCATTGACAGAAACACTCTCCATACCACTTAACGCACAAAACTCGAGGTAAGCCTTCTACTCGTCCCTCTTGTCACTACTGAGGCTATTGTTGAGTATGATTCTTGAAGATTTGTTAGTAAACGGGCTAAGGAAGTCTTTAATAATGTGTTACTACATAAGATGTTGACAAACACGATAGTTTTTTTATTTTGATTCACTTTAGGTGGCTAATTTTAAAGGAAATCTAAGAATGGAGGAGTTAGGAATTGCGGATTTCTTAGCTATTGATAATAACGTACATGAGGTGCAAGTTAGGGAGCTCTATGTCATCTATAATGGTCGCCACCTGTGGATCTTATGAATGATATTCCATCATCGAGTAGGCGATCCGTACATTGATGAGGATAGGCACAATGCTCTTACTGATGGTGATAGTGATGGTGATGATGCTACAGAGACTGAGACGAGTGACAAAATATTCTGATGAATGGTTTTCTTTTCTCCATGTTTTTGATAGGTCGGACTCCAAGTGCAGCAACAACTCTTACAGCAGCTGATGGAGAGTTTATGAGACATTTGAACACTAGTGCACCCCCCACATTGGCATCTGCGCCACCAGCCCAATTGACGTAATGGTTATTTTGTACTCCCTCCTTCTAGAGCTGAGCATGAATCCTAGAGATAATCGAACCGAATATCCGAATAAAAAAGAACCATAACCGAAAAGAACCATAACCGAAAAGAACCGTTGACTTTGACTTTTTCGAACCGAACCGTTTTTTTTATTTGGTTCGAGTCTGGGTCTTAAGCAATATCCAAATCAAGAACCGAACCGAAGAACCGAAAATTTTATATGTACACATTATTTTATATATCATTATTGTTCATATATATATATATATATAGTTGTTCAACTCAAAGGTATTCACAAGTGTTCAAAGGTGTTCATAGGTGTACATAAGTGTTCATAGGTGTTCAAAGGTGTCCAAATGTGATCAAATGTGTTCATAGGTGTACATAAGTATTCATAGATGTTCATATAATCATAGGTGTTCAAAGGTGGCCAAATGTGTTCATATAATCATAGGTGTACAAAGGTGTTCAAAGGTGTACAAAGATGTTCAAATGAATTCAAATGTATTCATAGGCGTTCAAAGATGTACAAAGGTGTTCAAATGTCTGAACCATAACTGACCCAATTTAACAGA